>JASEVX010000007.1:33737160-33940746 GCA_031761405.1 Serripes groenlandicus
GTGACTCTCTACACAATTTGTTTAACTGAAAGACATGGCAACATGGCAGCATCAGAAAAGTGATAAAATGAGTTTTATAACTTTGAATGACATCTCTTCAAAGATTTAACCCTTTCCCTCATACGACAATTCTGCAGCAGACGACTTTGATTGTATTTTGTCAAAACATAGAAAATCTCCATAATTGAATGGATGACCTATGACAAAAAGTGGAAAACATTGTGGCAAAAGGAGAAATTGCACATTTTGTGCAATTTCTTCTTTTGTCACTTTGTTTTCAAAAAGCCGTCTGCTGCAGAGGCGTCAGAAAGCATCTATATGAGGGAAAGGGTTAAATTGGTTTGGGGGACAATTACCTCAGCTTTTAAAATTCTTCACCTGATAATCACATTGTCAGTTTCTAAGATAACTAGGTAGAAATATCCCTTAATTGTCCCCTTTAACCCTTTACTTCATATGACAATTCTGCAGCATAAGACTTTGAACATATTTTGTCAAAAAATAGAAAATCTGTATAATTGACTGGATAACCTATAACTAAAAGTGGAAAACATTGTGGCTAAAGGAAAAATTGCTCGTTTTGAGCAATTTCTTCTCTTGTCACTAGATTTTCAAAAATCCGTCTGCTGCAGAGGCGTCAAAAAGCGTCTGTATGAGGAGAAGGGTTAAAAAAAAAATGCTCATACCTATATTCTTTTTCCTTAGATGTTTTCAAAGCAGACTGTTCTAAAACATTTTTATCATGTAAACAGTTTAGAATAAATAACACTGGTAATTAGGAATTTATCACAGATGGGGCTGACTGCTGTTTCATTTAGAATAAGGATAAAAAAATCTTTCAACCCTGATGAAGTAAATAAAGGTACCTTTTCCAGTTGAGCAGGCTTTACAACACTGTTATTACATGGACTTTCATTTACCCTTTCCAACCTACAGAAACATTTTGATACATTTGCAGCAGACGTCTTTTGTAAACATTATGAAAAAAGGAAAAATTGCTCATATTAAGCAATTTTTCTTTTTACAATAAATGTTTTCTTATCTTTTCTAAAATTGTGCATTTATTTAGATAGATTTCCCATAATTTCACCGAAATGATTGTAAAGCTGTATGCTACTAATTCTTTCCTTGTTGGAAAGTGTTAACATTTCTAAAAGAGAACATCAAAAACACCTTGTTTATGCTTTGCCCAGCCAAACCCTGGTTGCTTACTCAGTCAGTAGCAACGCAGGCTGTCAATCCAGGGATTATGAGTTCAAATCCCAACTCAGCCGACATTCTTTCCAACATTTGACAACAGTCTCTGTGACAGGCATCATTCATCTACCACCAATTGGCATACAGTTTATGTGGAAAAGCAGTCAGTTGCTTGGAAGGTCTATTGTGTGGGGTACTGGTGTGGGAAACTCAGGAAAGACATGAGTAGGCGAAATGGACTCCCTGATAGAACTGAATATTTTTTGAAAACGGGGTTAAACCCTAATCAATCAATCAATTTTCCTTGGCTGCAGCTAAAATAAATATAATTTGACACTTGAGACATTTTAAATGATCACCACTCACAACAACATGGGGGAACTTAGTGTAGACCCAGATCAGTCTGCATCTGTGTGTACTTGAATGCTGGGTTTTGCCTGTATGCATAAGCATTAAGCACTTAGTACAGAGTGTTCAATTGTGATCACTCGCCATCCGGCATCGTCGGCTGTCTGTCTGCCTGCCTGTCTGTTCACATTTCTCTACAAGTTCCGTCTCCTCCTAAACCAATGAACTAAACTCAAAACAATTACACAGGAATGTACCTTAGGTGGTTTTCTTTCACCCTGGCGCCGGTGTCACACTTTGGTTAAGGTTTTGCATGCAAGAACATATTATATTTCACCATATTTCAGTTACAACTAGATGTATTGCATTGAAACTTTATACGACCTTTCCCAACTAGCACACCTATGAATAAATTAATCAAGTTAGATAACTCTATCCTGCATTTAATGCAAATTTTGGCCCTTTATGTTAACTAAGAAATTTGGGTTAAAGTTTAGCATGCAACTACAACTAGAGTCTCTATCTCAGTAAATACTTGCATTGAAACTTTATACAACCCTTCCCAACCATCGTACCTATGTAAACAATCAAGAAAGATAACTCTATCCTGCATATAATGCAAATTATGGCCCTTTATTTTACTTAGAAACACTGATTTGAAGTTCTGCACGCATTTAGAGTCGATATCTCAGTAACTGCTTGATGCAGTGCATTGAAACTTTATACAGCCCTTCCCACCCATCACATCTATGTAAATACGCAAGTAAGATAACTCTTTCTTGCATAAATGCAAATGATCATCCTTTATTATTTGACTTAGAAATTCTGGTTAATGTTTTGCATGCAACTACATTGAGTCCACGTCTCAGTAACTAACAAGCGTAGGAATAGTCGAGCGCCCTGTCTTAGGGACAGCTCTTGTTATCCAATCTTCTTAATATTATTGAGCATTTGTCTTTGTTAATTCAGTGTGTTTGAAGCTGGGTCACATGCGTAAAACAGTATGTCTAACATTCAAGTCTTAACCCTTTCCCTCATACGACAATTCTGCAGCAGACGACTTTGAACATATTTTGTCAAAACATAGAAAATCTCTATAATTGAATGGATAACCTATGACTAAAGTGGAAAACATTGTGGAAAAAGGAGAAATTGCTTGTTTTGAGCAATTTCTTCTTTTGTCACTATGTTTTCAAAAAACTGTCTGCTGCAGAGGCGTCAGAAAGTGTTTATATGAGGGAAAAGATTAAGAAGTTATTGCAGGTATGCCATTAAATTTAGAAAAAAAGATACTGTGTAAAAAGGAGAAAAATGTTCAAATCAAGAAATTCCTTCCTTTGCAGAGATGTTTACTGCACTATCCAAAATATTCTTTTATAGGTGATTGGTTATTATGACTGCAACTGACGGCTTTTGAAATTATTTGGACAAAAGAAGAAATTGCTCATGTTTTTTGCATGTGTTCGTAGATCTTAATTGAGTGCTAACACCCGCCATACATATTGAGCCGCCTTGGTGGTTGTGTGGTAGAGCATTCTCCCCAAGCGCGTCACTGAGGTCGTGGGTTCAACCCCGGTCTTTAAAAATGGAAGTAATGGCTCTCCCGCCTTGGCTCTCAGAATTGTGTGTTAAGCATTACGACTGACTCACAGGGGTCAGAATAAATGAAACAGTAGTACTAGCAACTTAACCATGATATGGCATAGAAACACCGGTTCTCGAACCTCTTAACATTTATCAGGGCTCATGGGAATACTTATAAATTCATGTCAAAAACCATCAATATTGACGATTAAATTCGACAATTTATGTGTAAGTAAACAAAGGGTTTTTGGAAATATATAAACAGTCCTTGAACTAAAGGTTCGAGAACAGGGACCTGTACGATAACTGAAAGATTATTTAAAGCATGTTACAAACTAACAAAACAAATCAAAACATACTGATAGAGTTACAGCGACTGATGATAGTATTGTTGTTGAGTGGATGACATCATTGACATTTTGTCTTATTGATTCCCAAATGTCATTAAATGTCATGAACTTTTAACTTTTAGCTATTTCATGGTTTTAGTTGTGATCCGTTACAAATATAAGATTTAAACCATTTCCCACATACAACAAATCTGCAGCAGACGACTTTGAAAACATCTAGACAAAAATATGAAAAATCTCTATGAATAAAAATATGATTATTAAACAGAGTTGAAAACATAGTGGCAAATCGAGAAATTGCTTATTATGAGCCATTTCTCAATGTTTCCAATGATTTTAAAAGTCGTCTGCTGCAGTGGCGTCCAATAGTGTCTATTTGTGGGAGAGGATAACCATTTACCTGATATTACAGTCTTAAGGTCATCTGTTTTGAAAAAAATCTAAGGAAAAATCTTATATTTTGAAAATTGGAAATACAGTGTATATTCTTCATAAACAGATTAAAACATTGTTGGAAAAGGAGAAAGTGATCAAAATGAGAATGTTTTTATTTTCCCACTATGTTGTCAACTCTATCCAAGTATTCAGAAGTTTTGCAAGAGCAATCTCTTTTCCCACAATGATTTCAAAAATGGTCTATTGTCACCTCTTCAACAGGTGATTTTTGAAGGATATCATGGAAAAAGTATGTCATGTTTTTCCTTGGAATGTTTTCAAAAGTCACTACATGTGGGAATCTTTGGGTTAAATCTTGACCACATATAGACACTTTCTGACGCCTCTGCAGCAGACGTCTTTTGAAAATGTTGTGACAAAAAGAGAAATTGCTCTAAACGCCACAATGTTTTCAACTTTTTTCAATGATTATACTTTTATTTATTAAGACTTTCTATAGTTTGACAGGATGTTTCCAAAGTCGTCTGCTGCAGATGTGTTGTATGTGGGAAAGGATTAAATATTTGTCATGATATAAATATTGACCATAGACACACATTTGTCATCATGAAATGGTCAAGAAGGATGACATTTGATACTAATTAAGGTGTAGGGGTCTCTTATTAACCTTTTTCCAATTGCAGCTGCAATTCTTATCACATCTGCTCAAAAATTCTTTTGTAAACATAGTGGCAAAAAGAGAAATTTCTTGTGTTTTCAAAATTGACTGCTGCAGATTTATTTATTTAAGAAAGCGTTAAGCCCTCTCTTTATACAAGCAACACTTGAGGACAGAGGACATATGAGGATTATTTTTAGAAAAGAAAATTGTGATTTTGAAATGGTCAAGAGGGTTGAAATAGATCCTGACACAAAATGAACAATTTCTCTTTTGTTTCTACAATGTTTTGAATTCTGTTTTAAATTCTGTTTGATAAAGATTTTTCACAGCAATTAAATTGAAAACTTCACCATTTGAAGACCCATTTTGACGCATCTGCAGCAGACAGGATTAAACAAAAGTAGTAATTGCTTATAATGAACAATTTCTCCTTTTGTCAGAATGCTTTAAACACTATTCAATAAATTGCAATATAATTTCCATATAGTTTTTACATATTTTTGAATTGATGGTTTTGTAGTAACTGTTGTCTGCTGTAGAATTTTTTTATTTGGGAAAGGGTTAAAATAATATCCAATAAAATAAAATCCCATTGTTGTTGGGATATAGCAAGCAAATTCAACTAATAATGCACTGGTGTCAGGATGAACTGACAAGCAGAACTGGTAAATTGGCAAGGAAATTAGGTGATACCAGAAATAACTGTTGAAACTGGCATAAAACTAACCCTTTCCCTCATACGACAATTCTGCAGCAGACGACTATGAACATATTTTTTTATCAAAAAAATAGGAAATCTCTATAATTGACCGGATAGCCTATGACAAAAAGTAGAAAACATTGTGGCAAAAGGAGAAATTGCTCGTTTTGAGCAATTTCTTCTTTTGTCACTATGTTTTCAAAAAACTGTCTGCTGCAGAGGCTTCAGAAAGCGTTTCTATGAGGGAAAGGGTTAAAAGATTTTAGCAAACATAATTTAATATATGGATCATGTGTATCAATTTGTTGCAATGTTCACTGAATTCCTCAGAAAACTGCATACATCCAAGCTCAGTTGATGGCGATGCAGACTGCCAATCCAGGGGTTGTAAGCTTGAAACCCAGCTTGGCCGACATTCCAACATTTTTTTCTGACATTTGACAAAAGCCAGTTGCTTGGAAAGACTGTAAAGTGGAGTAAATGTTTGAGAAAGCCAGGAAAATTATTGGTAGGTCAACTTGCTGCCAATATGATATTACTGAATTATTTTGAAAATGGCATGTAGTCCATCAATCAAGCAAACACTGCGACGCCTTTTTGTTACAGAAATATTTTGCAATGCAGAGGTCCTATAACTCTTTCCAACATACAACAAATCTGCAGCAGGCGACTTTGAAAACATCTAGGCCAAAATATTAAAAGACTCTATGAATGAAAGTGTTATAATTGCATAGAGTTGAAAACATTGTGTCAAAAGGAGGAAGATATTGCTCATTATGAGCAAATTCTCCTTATGTCACAATGTTTTCAAAGGTCTTCTGCAGCAGAGGCGTCTGAAAGCGTCTGTATTAGAGAAAGGGATAATCTATTTGTTTAACCCTTTCCCTCATATAGACGCTTTCTGACGCCTCTGCAGTAGACGGCTTTTTGAAAACATAGTGACAAAAGAAGAAATTGCACAAAACGTGCAATTTCTCCTTTTGCCACAATGTTTTCCACTTTTTGTCATAGGTTATCCATTCAATTATGGAGATTTTCTATTTTTTGACAAAATACGTTTAAAGTCGTCTGCTGCAGAATTGTCGTATGAGGGAAAGGGTTAATCTATAATACTGAGATTGATTAATTCAATAATAATTACATTTCTACTTTCCGCAAATTTTTAAATTCAGAGGCAGCGAAATGTCTGCCGTGTCACGAAAAGGGTTGAATAACAAATCGTTGCAGCCTCCTCCCCCTCACGAGTGTTTGTAAACAAAATGAGTACTCAGGGCTCTTTTAATGATAAGAGCAGGGTTGCTATGTACGGTGAAATTGATTGCATCTCATCTGGATTGGATTCAGAGATGGAAGAGATTGGACGCTGCAGACTATTTTCATGATGCAGAGAAATTCAAATATCTTTTACAACAGACGGCTTTTGAAAATATTGCGGGAAAAATGGAAATTGCTCCAAATAAGCAAGTACTCCTTTACCTACAATGTTTTTAACTCTGAATCAAATATTATACTGCCAAAAAATGTTAGGATTAGTTTCAGATATATTTCGACTGTTTCACTGAGGCAAAGACTTCTAATACGTTTTACAGGAAACGACTTGGTAAACCATTGATGGAAAAGGGGAAATAGCTCAAATCAAGTAATTTCTCCTTTTCCTGCAATGTTTTCAACTCTGAAATACATATTATACTACGTACACCGTCATTGATTGGTCGGGTTTCGGAGATTGTAAAGAGTGGAAGCTGAGGACAAAATATTTCCCTCATACAGACAATCTAACTGCTGCAGATGTGATAAAATGCGTCTGTAAGTGGGATCATTGTAAATTAATCATCATGGACAATTTCCCCCCCCCCCCCCCCCCCCCCTACAATAATGCATCAGAAAACATTGAAACAAATTGAGAAGTTTCCCATAGTGAGCAATTCTTCCTTTTGTCAAAATATTTTCTCTTTATTATCAATACTTATCAAACTTTCTCTTATAGTGATTTTCCATATTTTTGTCTTCTGCTGATGATTTGTTGTAATTGTGTAATTGTGTGATTGTGAAATATTTAACCCTTTCCCACATACATCAAATTTGAAGCAGATGACTTTGAAAACATTTAGACAAACCATTGGGAAATTTCTATAAATGAAAGTGTATTTATTGAATAGAGTTAAAAACATTGCGACAAAAGGAGCAATTATTGCTAGTAACCAGCAATTTCTCCTTCTGCTGTTTCAAAAGTCGTCTGCTACAAATATGTCAAACTGCGTCTTCAGGTGGGAAAGGGTTTTAAATGTCTCCCTCTTGTTATGATACGTTCTAAGGACGATAGTAATAGCAACAGAGGCTACAGTTTCAAACAGAAATAGTTTAAATACCATTTATAGGTAACTGAATCAGGCTGTGCTTTAATGGTTTCTAAATATGTATGGAAATATCATAATGACATGTAAACATATACGATAGTCAATAACGAACTTCTCGCTGAAAAACGTTATGTACTTCTTTGGAATGTTTTGGTTTTGTCATTTATGAATTATGGTGGTTTGTTTAGTTGAATGTTTCAGAATATCTTGGGTTAAACTTGTTTAATGAGGAAAACTGGAAGAGCGATTTTGATATAAAATTGAAATTATCATAAGAAAATTAGATTGTTTCTTTCAACCCCCCTTTCCAATATATACAATAAATATGCACAGATAACTTTGAAACCGTCTAGGCAGAAACTTGAAAGATCTTTATAAATGAAGGCAGAATTACTGAAAAAAATTGAAACATTGTGGCAAATTGTTAGTTTTGAGCAATTTATCTTTTTGTCACAATGTTTACAATAGACATCTGCTGCAGAAGCATTTTGTTTGTGAGAAACTGTTCTTGGAAAATAAGAGAAAGATTTCAATATAATTGTTAGATGAATCAGAAATTGCTTCTTTTAAATTTGCAAAGTTTTTTATTATTAGTTGCATGGAATTGTTTCACATTGAAGTTAAAAGCTTAACCCTTTCCCACATACAGCAAATCTGCAGCAGACGACTTTGAACATGTCTACTAAAAAATATGGAAAATCTCTATAACAATTTGTTGTAGATTTTATTATTGAAAAAAGTTTAAAACATTGTGGCAAAAGGAGAAATTGCATGTTTTGAGCCGTTTCTCTTTTTGTCATGATGTTTTCAAAAGTCGTCTGCTGCAGACGCGTCAAAATGCGTCATTAGGTGGGAAAGGGTTGCACCAAATTGCCCAGAAAAAAAGGTTATCAGTGGAAACTATTGACTGTGGGCTTGACTGTTTGTTGTCGTGGATTTTCCTGACCCATAAGCAAACGCGATGCAATAAAATGGGATTTATGAAAAGATCAATGGCACAATCATGGTCTGTGACTATCAACGCCCAATTAAATATCTCCATTTTGAAAACCTTACACATGTCCTTGGACAAAAATCAATTCTTAAATGGTTCTCATATTTACTTAAGAGCAGCAGCCAGGTAATGGGAAAAGAACAAGTCAACAAACATGGAGGCCATGGCAGTGATACTCTTCTCTCATTGAGGAAATAATAGTCATGAATAAAATACGGGTACTGATCTCCACTCATTGGAGGAAATAATAGTCATGAAAAAGATTAACAAGCAGGATATTACAGACTTTTGTTTACCTTTTTTTTCAAGATATTAAAAATGTACCCTTGTTTTTTTCCTTTTTGCAAATATTAACACTATATACTAGCACTTAATTAAACATCATTTGTAAATTCACACTTTAAAATTTATTTAACCTTTTCCTACATACAACAAATCTGCAGCAGACAACTGAAAACATTTAGCTAAAATACGGAAAATCTCCATATATGAAAGAGTAGTTATTAAATAGGTAGAAAAACTGTTTTAATTATGTGCAATTTCTGCTTTTTTGCGACAATGTTTTCAAAAGTTGTCAGCTGCAGATGCTGCAAAATGCATCTGTATCTGCAGGTGGGAAACGGTTAACCCTTTCCCTTATATAGACACTTTCTTATGCCTCTGAAGCAGACAGCTTTTTGTAAACATAGTGACAAAAGAAAGAATTGCTCAAAACAAGCAATTTCTTCTTTTACCACAATGTTTTCCACTTTTAGTCCTAGGTTATCCATTCAATTATTGAGATTTTCTATTATTGGACAAAATATTTCGAAAGTCGTCTGCTGCAGGATTGTCGTATGAGGGAAAGGGTTAATAGCCTTTTGCAGAGGAGTACTTTTGAAAGCATCATTTTGATTCATGCTTCCATTTTTGGTAAGTCTGATTAGCAAATCAGATGACTGAAAATATTGTATCAGGTAAATAATTTATAGATTGATAGTGAGTGCCCAAGGAATCCGCTGTGGTCGAGTGATTAGCGTCGGAGGGTTTCGAAACCGGTTGTCCCAGGTTCTATCCCCAGTTGCGGCACTATGGTCATGGTGGAGTGCCCATGGGCAAGGCACATTTTCTAGCCTAGTACCGGTTTGTTTACCCAGGGATCATGAATAAGTGAACTGTCGCCGTGATATAACTGATATAAATGAAATAATGTTGAAAGCGGCGTAAAAACCCCAATAAATAAATAGATAGTGAGTGCCAACTTATACAGAGTGTGTTTCTGCATCCATAGCATTTCTTTTCCTTTTCCATAATGTTTTCAAAAACGTGATCTTCTCCAAATGCATCCAATGTGGTATCATGTAAGTGGTTAAAAGCTCTCCGTTACACGGCAAACACTCCATATCCTGTACTGTGAATAGCCCCCTATTGATTCTGGTCAACCCTGAAAAGTCATCTATTGACCTCTTTTGTTCTAGTATCCCATCTACTCAGTAATAGCTGTGACGTCTTTCTATATTAACCCTTTCCCTCATATAGACGCTTTCTGACGCCTCTGCAGCAGACGGCTTTTTGAAAACATAGTGACAAAAGAAGAAATTGCACAGAACGTGCAATTTCTCCTTTTGCCACAATGTTTTCCACTTTTCGCCATAGGTTATCCATTCAATTATGGAGATTTTCTATGTTTTGACAAAATACATTCAAAGTCGTCTGCTGCAGAATTGTCGTATGAGGGAAAGGGTTAGATGTAGGTAGAATTACTGAAAAAAGGTTGAAAACATTGTGGTAAACAGAGAAAGTGCTCGTTTGGAGCAATTTCTCCTTTCGTCACAATGTTTCCAAAAGTTGTCACAAAGCGTTTAAATGTGGGAAAGGGTTAATGTTATCCAGAAAAGAGGTCTTCCGTTGCAGAACCGCATCCTTGGCAACAATGAAGACAATCAATCTAAAGGTCATGAGTTTGAATGCAGGCTTTGCTGCCCGATCTTTACAATGACTGACAAGTATAATTCTTCTGCTCCAAATGGGTTTAATATTAATAGTATATGTGAGAAGCTAGCCACAGTTGATTGAGAGGATTGTTATGTGGAATACTGGGAGAAAGAAAAGCTTACTCACTGTAAGGTGAACTAGTCGCCATTATGTAAGCAAAGTAATGTTGCCCAGATTGAATGCAAACTTTTTGAAGCCATGTATAACAAGGTAAGCATTGGAAGTAATGGATAAATTGCTCTGTGTAAGCAATTTCTCCATTTCCCACCATGGTTTTCAAAGTTGCCTCAAACATTCTCTTTGATATAACCCTTTCCCTCATATAGACGCTTTCTGACCCCTCTGCAGCTGACGGATTTTTGAAAACATAGTGACAAAAGAAGAAATTACTCAAAACGAGCAATTTCTCCTTTTGCCACAATATTTTCCACTTTTAGACATAGGTATATCCATTCAATTATAGAGATTTTCTCATTTTGACAAAATATATGTGTTCAAAGTTGTCTTCTGCTGAATTGTCGTATGAGGGAAAGAGTTTACATAAATCAGCAGGTTAAAACTTTCCCACATGGAGACACATTCTTATTCATCTGCAGTGGATGTCTTCGGAAAACAAAGCAACTTCTCCTTTTGCTAGAATGTTTTCAATAGTGTCCAATAATTACACATTAATTTACAATATTTTAAGCTAGATGCTTTCAAGGTTGTCATTTGCAGATTTGTTTTGTTTGCAGGAAAGTTTTAAGGATAAATAATAAGTTGTAATAATGTGAAATAAAACATGTTTACTTGTCCATTTCAGGAATTTTGGCGATATAGTAATGTTATATGTTCCGCCTACCCACTCACGGAGATTGACTCTATAACAGCCTCGGGAGAGCCTAGTAAGTCATACAGGGGGGATGATGAGGAAAACTACCATAGCCCAGGGGTCTAGATGAGAGGGCGTAAACTGGCCTTTGCTTCACAATTCATTCAAACCCTATAATGTGGGTACTCAAACAATTGTCTTAATTAGCTTATTCCTTTCAGTACCCACAACATAGGTTTAGTAGGTCAAATAAGAGTTACAGAATATGAAATTCTCCCTTTATCTAGAGCTCTGATAGGATATTTGTGTCAAATATAGATCCAGATCAGCCTATATCTTAAGGAGCAATTCCTCCAGATAAAGATATTCAACTGACTGCCTCGATGGTGTAGTGGTAGAGTGTCTGACTCGATGCGGGTGGTTGCATGTTCAATCCCCGACCGGGTCATACCAAAGACTTTAAAAATGGAAGTAATGGCTTTCTTTCCTTTCCGCTCAGGGTTGCGGGGTTAGTATTATGACTGACTGGCTGGTGTCAGGATAAATGGTCCAGTAGTACTGGTAAATTACCGAGGAAACGCCTGTGATGTAACTGAAAAATTGTTGAATGCGGTATAAAAGACGATACAAATAAAGCATTCAACTATAAAGAGTCTAAAATAAATGCATGAATAAGTCTAAGGGTAAAGATAAGTATGTAAGTAAGAGAGAAAGCAAATGATAACTACATATTCTTAGCCCTTTCCCACATACAACAATTATGCAGCATGCGATATTGAAAACATCTTCTTTAAAGCATAGACAGTATCTCTCCTTATTGGAATATATGATCATTGACTTTAGTTGAAAACATTGCAGCAAAAGCAGAAATTGTTCATTTTGTTAGCAATTTCTTCCTTTGCGGCAATGTTTTCCTAAAACCAGTCTGTGCAGATGCGTCAAAATGCATCTATAGGTGACAAAACGGTTAACGGGCTAATTGTCATCGCGGTTGGTCACATACAGCAGCGTAAATACTCTTGACTTTGTTTACGTTTGAACTTAATGTTTTTTTAATAGTTGTACAATGTATATTGAGTTGTACAATGTATATTGTATACATTGTACAAATCCTGTTGAACCTTAACCCTTTCTCCACACATACAATAAATCTGCAGCAGACGACATCTGGTTAAAAAGATAAATCATTGAAAAGAGCTGAAAAACATTGTGACAAAGGCAGAAATTGGTCATTACGTTAAAATTCAGGAAAATACTATAGTGCAGATACAGCTGACGGAACCAATTTTATTTATAAATCCTTTGAATATGTTGTCTAAAAAACTTTGAAATTATCTATAACTTCACAATTTATTATTGGGTAAAGAAAGTAGCAGTTCTCTCCCTTACAAAACCTGGTGTATCAAATGATATCAATTTATATAAAGACACAAGAGAAAGTTGATGCAAGGCATCAATGTCGCCGGAAAAGACTGCATTGATTTATTTATGTATTCTTGACTTTCCTTAGTCTATTCAAACATTAGGAACGTTGAAATGAAAACATTTACTTATAAATTTTATATTCATACCTACATTAGGGTATCTATAACAAATTAACGAAATGTGTACACATTTATCTTGGCTTAAATTTAATTTTGCTGTTGTTACTTATTTAAATAATAGTATTCATTCATATAATTTCAATGTTTGTCAATCTTATTCGAATCACAAGGTAAATATCCTGGTATTGCTTTAAAGGGAGGTAATTTGAAGAAAACAAAAGTCTTCAAAAGGAGAAATATATCAGCATTACCGTCTACAGTTTAAATTGTTCTATTGTTTGTGGATTTAAAAATGTTCTTTTTTTCTTATTTCTACATGTACAACGAAATATTGCGGCTTCTCTTTGACGCTTTGCGTCAAACATTCGTCTTGTACTTGTCTAAAATAAAATAATATCACTCGCTTTTTCATATCGTAATGCGCACGCGCGAAAATCGATGTTAAAGGTCACGAACCTACACAACAGAATAGGGTCTATATTTAGCTTAGAAACAGTTCCTACTTTAGATATTCATGGATTAACATTATTAAATGAATTCTACACAAATCAAGACATCTCTTTGAACATGAAAACAACATTTAGTAAGTTAAAATTGCTATTAAAAGGAGAATCCGAAATTGACCTCAATGATGACACATAAGAGTCTGCATTAGGGGGTGTTGGTTCACGTCTTGAAGGGACCACTTTTGTCTTCGTAAATAAGACAAAAAACTTAAATGCGAGTGAAATAAAAAAAACTGCAAACATTAAAAAATCGGAATATTTATTTCATTTTAGATGTGTCATTTATTAGTGTTCGTAAACAACCACAATTGTAATATGTTCAAATCATCTAGATTTGTTTCTTTCTAATAATAAGCCGCCCTCCCATGTGATTTCCGAAAAGCTATTAAAAATAGAAGTCGCGGGCTTCTGCCCGGCGACTAATAAAAAAAGCTGAGTGTAGTTCCAGATCATTTCTGAATACAACTTATCAGATCAGGATCTGCACTGATTATTTTCAAGTCAATCAGTCATTTACACTTTCCTTTACACAACAAATCTGCAGCAGATGAAGTCGATGCTCATGCAGGCACATGGAAAATCTCTAAAAATGAAAGTTGAATTATTGAAAACATTGTTACCAAAAAGTATTGCTCAAAATGAGTAATTTCTCCTTTCATCACAATGGTTTCCACTCTATTCAATAATTATACTTCCACTTTTAGATATATCTCCTATTTTTGCCTGAATATTCTTGAAGTTGTCTTCAGCAGATTTGTTGTATATGTGATTGGTTTAAAACACCTGTTAGTATTAGCACTGACCATAGTGTAGAAATGTTTTTACAGATCTGGATCTATTTAGCCTTTCCCATGTATAGACGCTTTCTGATGCCTCTGCAGCAGACAAATATTGAATTTTATTTGACAGATGTAAAAACTGTTTTCCTTTTGCCATAATGTTTTCAATTCTATTCAGTAATTATTCTTTCATTTATAGGGATTTTCCACAATTGTGCAACAATGTTATTAAATCGGTCTGCAAAATTGTTGAATGCAAGAAAGGTTTAATGATAAATTGACATTTGAAATGCAAGGGTTTTAAAAATGTCCTCGAGTTTGTATTTGCAATGGAAATGCTTAGGTGATTGAACCATGGACCACCTTAATTATTCCTGTCTTTGTTTTCAGACATGACTTCTGCCTTAATGATAGTGATAAATGGTGAAGAAGATGAACATTTAAACATGTTAGAAGGGGGGGTCATGAGACAACTACTGGATGACAAGTGGAAAACATTCGCCCGGGTATGCTTCTTTATCTCTTAAACCTTTCCCTCATATAGACGCTTTCTGACGCCTCTGCAGCAGACGGCTTTTTGAAAACATAGTGACAAAAGAAGAAATTGCTCAAAACGAGCAATTTCTCCTTTTGCCACAATGTTTTTCCACTTTTAGTCATAGGTTATCCATTCAATTATAGATATTTTCCATTGTTTTGACAAAATATGTTCAAAGTCGTCTGCTGCAGAATTGTCGTATGAGGGAAAGGGTTAAACCTTTCCCATATATAGACGCTTTCTGACGCCTCTGAAGCAGACATATTGTGAAAACATTGTGGCGAACAAAGAAATTACTCATAATGAGCAATTTATCCTTTTGCCACAACATTTTCAACTTCGATCTGTAAAAATATCTTCATTTAAAGACATTTTCTGTGTTTTTGCCTATATTGTTATCAAAGTCGTCTGCTGCAGATTTTTATGTATGTGGGAAAGGGTTAAAACTTTCTGCGCTGATTTCTTAAATTGAACATGTCCAGCTTTGCACTTTGAAGAGTTAATAACCTATTCTAGGAACATGAAGATGAAACGTATTGAGTTGAGCAGTCGACAGTATTGTCTAATTAGACGGCACGCCGGCTGACCTGGATTTATTCTGGTGGCCCTCATAAAGTGCTTTTTGAAAACATGGCGACAAAAGAAGAAATTGCTCAAAACGAGCAATTTCTGCTTTTGTCACCATGTTTTCAACTGTATTCAATTATTGTATTTCATTTTCAGAGATTTTCCGTATATTTTCTAGATGTTTTCAAAGTCGTCTACTGCAGAATTGTTGTATGTGGGAAAGGGTTAACCTTTCCAACATAAAACAAATTTGTAGCAGACGACTTTGAAAGCACCAGGCAAAATTACCCTTAATGAATGTGTATATTTTTTAATAGAGTTGAAATTATTGTAGCAATAGAACATCTTTCTCATCATAAACAATTTCTTCTTTTGTCACAATGTTTTCAAAACTTGCCTGTGCATATGCGTCTAGATGTGTCTGCATGTGGGAAAGAATTTTCTTATGCAGTCGACATTTGCTACATCTAGAGAATACAGCAGATGTCTGTTGAAGGAAATGTAGAAAAAGGACAAATTTAAGTAAATTGTCCATTCCCACTATGTATCAATATTATAGATCTAACTTCCAGTGTGACACTATTTTCTTGTTTATTTTCAGTACAGTCAACTCTAAAATTACAATATTAGGGAAACCCTTTTACACACACAAAATGTCTGCAGTAAACAACTTTGAAAACAACTAGCCGAAAATATTGATTGATTGATCAGAGTTTAACGCCATTTTCAACAACTTTTCAGTCATATAACGGTGACCCGTTCAGCTACTCTTGCGTATTCTGGTTTTCCCACACCAGTACACCACACAACATACTTTCCAAGCAACTGGCTGCTTTTCCACATAGACTTTTGAACAGCCCATTGATGAAAGGCGAATGACGCATGTCACAGTGACTTTTGTCAAACGTCGGAAAGAATATTGGCCGAGTCGGGATTCAAACTCCCAACCCCTGGATTGACAGCCCACGTCGCTACCAACTGACCTACCAGGGCTCGGCCCAATAATGTCGAACATCTCTTTTAATATAAATATTATTATTGAATAGAGTCAAAAACATTGTGCTACAAGGAATATTTGCTCATTGTTTTCAAAAGTCATCTGCTGCAGAGGCATTACAATGTATCTATATGTAGGAAAGGGTTAATTCATGATTTCATGTTATTTTTCAGCGGCGGTTTATCGAGAGATTAATCCTGACTTTTATTCATCTATCACTCATCAGTATATCCGTGTATCTGCGTCCTGCAACAGACCTGAATAAATATAAGAAACCTAATGATGGGGTAAACATTTACTTTGTACTCCTTTTTATCAAATGTTTAGGAGGGAAATATGTGAAATATTAGTAAGACTTATGTTGCCACCACATATCCAATACTTTAGAAATATTAGGCTGCAGTAGCAATACCTAGCTTTGTATTGTACTACAAGGCGCCTGAGTTTTGGGAGTTGGAGAGAGTTCACAATTTTACAATGCTTCAAGGAGACAAACCAAAGCAAGGTATAGCTACTGCAACATGGTTTTCCTTATTATATATTAAAATTTTAAGAAAGAAATTTCTATATTTTCAATAACAAAATAACAAAATTTACACATAAAATAAATATTATTAATGGCGTTCAAATCAAGCCCCACTTCTGCGATTTGAATGATGTAAGATCATATTTCAATGACCTCACATCATATTTTAGTGACATACCATTACCAGATTTCATATCATATTTTACAAGGTCAAAATTTAATCTATTGCGCTGTATTTTTTCAAAAGAAAATGTGCAGGTATATAATAAAAAAAATGTAAGATACATTATAATGTTATATGAGGCTGTTTTTTTGTGTAATAAAATGTTTAAAAACAATATACTATGTGACTATTTGGAAAGGAATTGATTTACAACTATTGGTGCTATTGTGAAGCATAAAGATTTTCTCTAAACTCTTTCAAACATACAAAAATATGAAGCAGATGACTTTAAAAACATATTGACAAAAGAATGGAACAGGTCTATAAATGAACGAATTAAAGTTTACAATGTTTCGACAAAAGAAGAAATTGCTCATTATGAGCAATTTCTCTTTTTATCACAATGTTTAAAAAATTGTCTGCTGCAGATGTGTCAAAATGCGTCTGAAAGTGAGAAAAGATTAAACCTTTTTCACAGACAAATTTAAAAAAATGGTAAATCCCTTATAAGGAGCAATTATTTGTTTTGCCCAAATGAAACTCATTGGAAGGGACGATCACTATTTGCATTTGGATCATCTCCGTAGTGTCGTTATTAACCCTTTCCCTCATACGACATTTCTGCAGCAGACGACTTTGAACACATTTTGTCAAAAAATAGAAAATCTCTATAATTGAATGGATAACCTATGACTAAAAGTAAAAAAAAATTGTGTCAAAAGGAGAAATTGCTCGTTTTGAGCAGTTTCTTCTTTCGTCACTATGTTTTCAAAAAGCCGTCTGCTGCAGAGGCGTCAGAAAACGTCTATATGAGGGAAAGGGTTAAAGCGTCTACCCGGAAGTTTGATCCCCTGCCGGGTCATACAGGAAACTTTACTTACAGTAGTAGTGGCTTCCCTTCTAGGCACTCAGGCAGCCAGTTGCTTCGAAAGACTGTTGAGTGGAGTACTTGTGTAAGAAAGCCAGGAAATACATTGATATATAGGTGAACTGGCTGCCGTGATATGACGTAAAACCCCAACCAATTAATCAATATAGGCACTCAAGGTTTTATGCAATGGTAATTAAGCAGGAGATGCTAAAATATAACTGAACCCAGTGTCATGCATCACTTAAACAAAGTATCTTTAATTGTGTATCACATTTAGTTAGTAATTGAAGAGTTGTGGCCCTTGACCTGAGGGTTATGATCCAGAACTCTAGTTAACCCTTTCCCACATACAGACGCTTTCTGACGTCTCTGCAGCAGACGACTTTTGAAAAACATTGTGGCAAATGGTGAAATTGCTCATGATGAGCAATTTCACCATTTGCCACAATGTTTTCAACTTTATTTTAATAATTAAACTCTCATTTATGGAGATTTTTCACACTTTTGAATATAGGTTTTCTGGTGCAGATTTGTTATTTGCCGGAAAGGGTTTAGGGGCGTGTTTCATGTCCTTAAATCCTTATTTGATCTTCAAAACCTATATTGTTGGTACTCAAAAGAATCGTCTCAGTGAGACAATACTTTTAAGTACCCACAACACAGGGTTTAAATGAATAATGAGAGAGATATTATGGAGTGAAGACTTTGGCTTATCTGGGCCTGTGAGGATCTAACCTATTGATGTATTTTCTCTTTGTCTTTACAGGTTCGGTTTACAGCAGAGATTTTAGTGTGTTTATTTTGTATAGCATATATTTTGTTAGAAGTTATTGAAATTGGTTCACAAGGATTGATGGCATTTTTGAAAAATTGTGTAAGTATATTTATAAATTGATGTATCCCCTTTTTCACAGCTGGAAAATATAATAAACCCCTTCCCACATACATAAGAACTGCAGCAGAACACTGTGATCATGTTTAGGCAAAAAAAATGAAAACATTTGGGCAAGAAGAAAAATTGCTCTTTCTGAGTATTTATTGTCTTGTCACAATATTTTAAAAAGTTGTCTGCTGCAGATATGTCACAAATTATTTAATTCCAAAGAAAATAAATTTGAAAATCTTTACCTATGAAGGTTAATTTATATGAAAAGTTATATGGAAGTAATTAGAGACAAGAATAATATTCTTATATATTATATTATTCAATCTTCTCCTTTTCTCACAATGTTTTCAGTAGTCGTCAGCTGCAAATATGTCATTGTTTTATGCATCCCAATGCAAAGGATTGTAAATATAGTTGAACGAATTTAACATACTCAACGCATATTATTTCTATTTTTGAATATAATTTTAAAACTATTTAAAGAAGAAATAATTGCAATAACATGTGATTTTTCCTACCATATGTCACAACAATAAAGTCAAACATAGTTTATTGTTAACACTTTCCCACATAAGACAAAACTGCAGTAAACTACTTTGAAAATATCCAGGACCAAAATATGGATAAACAAAATATTATTGAATAGAATTCAAAATATGGATAAACAAAATATTATTGAATAGAATTCAAAATATTGTGGCAAAAGGAGAAATTGCTCAAAAGATGAAATTGCTTGTTTATGAGCAATTTCTCCTTTTTCCTTTTAACATTGTACCTGATATGCTACTTCTGATACATATTTTCCCATTATTTCTTCAGAAGTTGTCTTTTAACCCTTTTCTACATACAGCGATTCTGTATCAGACGACTTTGAAAACCTCTATATGGGGGAAGAGTGTTAAATCATCTGTTTCTGTACAATTTACTCATTACCCACAGAAAAATTCAAGAACCTTCTGCTATTTTGAAGTAATCTCTTTCAGTCCCACTTTCCCATGTTTTAACAAGTGTTCTGCTGCAAACAATTTTCAAGATGCATATTGACGCTTCTCCAGCAGATGAATCTTGTTGAAGACATTGTGGCAAAAGAGAAAATTGCTTATAATGAGCAATTCCTCCTTTTGTCACATTGTCTTTTGTCTATTCAATGATCAAACTTTTATAAATTTTCCATATTTATGCCTCTAGGATTTCAATGTCGTCTGCTGCTGATTTGTTGCATGTGGGAAAAGTTTTGAATGTCATCTGTATCATTGCAAGGGTTATGGTTGGTTATCCTGGAGCACAGCTCATACCAGAGCCCTATATAAACAATGCAACTGCAGAAAAGTTTTTAACCCTTTCCCTAATACGGCAATTCTGCAGCAGACGACTTTGAACGTATTTTGTCAAAACATAGAAAATCTCCATAATTGAATGGATAACCTATGTTTTCAAAAAGCCGTCTGCTGCAGAGGCATCAGAAAGCGTCTATATGAGGGAAAGGGTAACTTAGCCTGCTTTCAAAGAAAAAAAATTGGGCTGCTGTGATACTCTTGGCGCTGTTGCTGTCGTCATTGTCTGCGTTGTCATAAAACTTTAACCTTACCTTATAACTCAGCAGCCTTTCAACTTTTTCAAATGGAACATGGTACAAATGGTCCTAGGAACAATACACATGTCTATACCAAGTCACATAACTCTTGCTTTAATAATTATTAAAAAATGCCCCTTTTTCGACTTAAAGAAAAGCATATGAGCGTTGGCTTTCGCTTGCAGCGCTCTTGTTTAAATAATTGTGGTAAAAGGAGAAATTGCTGATTATGAGCAATTTCTCCTTTTGCAACAATTATTCCAACTCTATGCAATAATTATGCTTCCATCTAAAGAGATTTTCACTATTTTTGATTAGATATTTTCAAAGTCGTCTGCTGCTGATTTGTTGTCTGTGAGGAAAGGTAAATTGATTCTTAAACCCTATATTTTTTTTTTTATTTGGGTTTTACGCCCTTTTCAACATTATTTCAGTTATATCACGGCGACAGTTCACTTATTCATGATCCCTGGGTAAACAAACGAGTACCAGGCTAGAAAATGTGCCTTGCCCAAAGGGCACTCCACCATGACTGTAGTGCCGCGACTGGGGATCGATCCCGGGACACCCAGTTTCAAATCCCCAATGCTAACCACTCTACCATGGCGGATTATTATTATATTGTTATACACCAAAAGAATTTTCTCAGTGAGACGATTATTTTGAGTACCTACAACGTCATGTGTAGTTTGGTTATAAGAGAGATAATGTGTGGAAAAGATTATTTGACTCCTTGCCTTTGCTTCTGTCTTGCCGAGCCCCGGTAGCTCAGTCTGTAGCGACACTGGCTGTCAATCCAGGGGGTGTATGTTTGAAACCCAGCTTGGCCGACATTCTTTCTGGCAATTGCCAAAAGTCACTGTGACAAGCTTCGTTTGACTTTCACCAATGGGCTAACAGTCTATGTGGAAAACCAGCCAGTTGCTTGGAAAGTATGTTGAGTGGTGTACTGGTATTAGAAAGCCAGGAAACACATAAGTAGGTGTACCGGCCGCCATGATATGACAGAAAAATTATTGAAAATGGCATTAAGCCCTCCAATCATTCAATTGCTTCTGTCTTATAACTTTCTTTTCGTCTTTCGTTTTCAGGGGCATGCTCCAGACCACACAGTATTCCTGGTGTCGTGTTTGTTAATATTACTCTGCCTACCAATGCGGATCGCAGATAATCAGTTTGTCGAGGATATTTTGCTGATACTTGCTGTGCCCGGAGCGTGGTGCTCTCTTCTATTTTTTGCAAGGTTTGTATGAGATAATGAGCCAGATGGATTTGACCTTTGGGACTACGCGACCTTGAAAGATCTATATCTGCACGTCCCCTCAATTTTATTAGGACCTTCTCTGTTTCAAAATTCCGGCGCCCTGATGCATAGCCATGGTACTCTGGTGAACATAACAGGTCCACCTGTAATCAGGCCCTCTGCTTTTATAAAGTTAATAAATGCCTTTCAATGAATAATAAGAAAATGACAGTGGAATATTTCTTTTATAAGAATGCTTTCGATTTTTCCTGAAAATAACTTTCGTCAAAATTTACCGGCATTGAATATATTGAGGAAATACATTTTTTGAACAGGTCAGTCTATGCCCTTATTAATTCTGATAAACGTAATTTTGCCAATAGAGAATAGATGGAATACACTTTGTCTGAGAGTTATATATAATTGGGCAGTTCGAGGATGGTGTTTCAAATGCTGGATTATCTTCCCCCATGCACATAGAATTTCGTGTTTAAAATGGCTTAGGCATTGGAGCATCTTAATATGTAGTAAAATGTTTCATTATTGCAACTTTAGCTTTCTCTCCTGGTCCAACTAGGGAGATTTCTTGCCTTATTGCAAATGTTTCATGCTCATTGAGCATTTCTTGCTTTTGCCAAAATATTTTCATAAGTTGTCTGCTACATAATTGTAAAATTATGTCTGCATATGGAGTACTTTAAAACAGTTTTAACATTTTCCCACCTGCAGACGCATGATGCAATAGCAGCAGACGACTTTTGAAAACATTGTGGCCTATTTCACCAATTTAACAATAAAGCTATCTTTTATGGAGATTTTGCAGGTTTTTGTCACTATGTTTTCAAAGTCATCTGCTGAAGATTTGTATGTGGAAAAGGGTTAACACTTTCCTACATGTAGACTGCCCATGGTTTAGGTAGATGTTTTCAAAGTGGGTGGCTGTATATGTATTGTATGTGGAAAATGCATCAGGCACAGATCAGCATCTGATCCAAACTTTTCACTTTTTAATTGGATCTCATAAGGTACAGTTTAACCCTTACCGGTAAGCAGATGCAAAAAACAAAGCAAAAAGTTTGAAATTCCCTGAATATGAACTTATGACTATCGAATAGAGTTAAAAACATTGTGGCGAAGAGAGAAATTGCTCGTTATGAGCAGTTTATCCTTTTGCCATGATGGTTTTAACAGTGGTCTGCTGCAGATGCGTCAACATGGTTCTGCATGTCGTTATGGGTTGAATAGGTTAGAAGCTATGTATTTTGCAAGTTATAGTTAGATAAATAGCATAACTGTAACCTCATACTTGTGCCTTTCATGTCCTTAAGATGCTATGTTTAGATTTTGGTGGGAAAAAAATAATTAATTATTATAAAAAAATATCAAAATTAATTAGGCGAAATGTTGATCAATTATCTTTTAATTTGATAAATATTGGTGTACCAAATTAAGGACACAGTTTAGTGACAAAAACATTAACCCTTTCCCACCTTTAACCTTCTTGTGCCTCTGAAGATGATGATTTTTGCCACAAGGTATTCAACTCTGTTGAATAATTATACAATTTACAAATAGAGATATTCTGTATCTCAGCAGAGGTGTTTTTGAAATTGTCTGCTGCAGAATTGTTGATCAGCAACCAACTTATTTACCCCTTCATATATAAAATAAATCTGCTGCAGACGACTAGGAAGACATCTAGGCAAAATAGGATGAGACAATCTATGTAGAAAACCTATTTAAACGAATGTATGACCATTAAACAAAAATGAAAAAATTGTGGCAAAAGAAGAAATTGCTCATTATGAGCAATTTCTCCATTTGTGACAATGTTTTCAAAAGTTGTTTGCTGCAAACCTGTCAAAATGAAGCCTAAGAAACAACAGACGAACGTTGGTGTTCGCTCCATTGCGCTCTTGCTGTATTTTGTGATCACCATAGGATCGCCATCATCACTAATTTCTAACAGTCCGATGTTGAAACAATTCCATCGTTATGATTGTCACATGTCTCTCTATAGCCGGGGTCACATCTTACGGTCAAGCACGTAGTTGACGGTCAACTAGTTAGAAATAGGGTGAAATAGGTTTAAGCATAATGGCCAGGGTTAATTAGGGTATCACTACCTGTAGCTACAGACAACTACGGTGAACTACGTGTGAACTACGGTCAAGTAGGGTCAAATACGGTCAACTAGGTAGAAGTAGGGTGAAGTAGATTTGAGCATAATGGCTAGGGTTAAGTAGCGTATCACTGCGTTGAACTACGTGTAAAGTAGGGTCAAATACTGTCATCTAGGGTCAACTACGTTCAACTACGTTCAAACTACGGTCAAAGTAGGGTCTTGGCATCCAATCTCACCGTAGAGATACTTTGAAGAAGTTGAAGTTCAAACTACGTTGAACTATAGTTATCTACGACTAACTAGGTTTAACTACGGTCCGCTATGTTTAACTACGGTCCACTACTGTCCTCCAGGGTAAACTACGGTCATCCCCCACTACGGTCAACTATGTGCGTGACAGTAAGATATGACCACAGCTTATACCAGAATGGCTGAAATAAAATGGATTGACAAGAAATCATGGTTGCCTTAGGGAAAAGACTCTAAATAGTGTATAGAACATAATCCTGTGAAAATGCTAGCCCCATTTTTAATCACCTTCTTATAAATGATCCTGAGTTGATCCGCTACTAAAGTAAATTATAATCATTGAATATAATTGAAACCATTGTGTGTGGCAAAATGAGAAATTGATCCTTTTGAGCAAGTTCTCCTTTTGTCACAATGTTGTCAAAAGTAGTCTGCTTTAGATTGGAAAGGGTTTAAGAATATATGCCTATATAATGTGAATGACCCTTTATAAAGATTGTTCAAGTCATCAGGGGCTGGGTACAAATTATGAAAATCATCTTGTCTGAAATATGATTTTGTTATGTTCCTCAGATACTCTATCAAGGTTGTTCAAGTCATCGGCCATTGGGTATTTGAGATGTTCCTCAGATACTATATCAAGGTTGTTCAAGTCATCGGGGCTGGGTATTTGAGATGTTCCTCGCATACTTTCTATCAAGGTTGTTCAAGTCATTGGGAGCTGGGTACAAACTATGAAAATCAAATTGTCTGAAATATGATTTTGAGATGCTCCTCAGATATTCTCTATCAAGGTTGTTCAAGACATCGGTGGCAGGGTATATGAGATGTTCCTTGGATATTCTCTATCAAGGTTGTTCAAGTCATCGGGGGCTGGGTATTTGAGATGTTGCTTGGATATTCTCTATCAAGGCTGTTCAAGTCATTGGGGGCTGGGTATTTGAAATGTTCCTCGGATATTCTCTATCAAGGCTGTTCAAGTTATTGGCGGCTTGTATCTGAGCTGTTCCTTGGATAATTTCTATCAAGGTTGTTCAAGTCAGCGGGAGCTGGGTATTTGAGATGTTCCTCAGATATTCTCTATCAAGGTTGTTCAAGTCATCTGGAGGCTTGGTATCTGAGATGTTCCTCAAATACTCTCAAGGTTGTTCAAGTCATCGGGGTGATTGAAAATGATGACATTTGTTCCCTATTTCACCTTTGTTTATTACCTATTTTATATTTGTTACCGATGTTTACATTTGTTATAAAATTCTCGCTTTTTACCTTTTTCAGATGTACTGTGAGTCTGGGCCCATTTGTAGTTATGATAGTGGTGATGTTAAAAACAGATTTAAGAAAATTTACCATCATTTATGGAATATTTATGTTTAGCTTTTCACCGGGTAAATGTACAATAGTTTGGAATGATATTTAATAACAGTTAAACTCACATTTTAGCGGTGCTATGTGAAAACCAACCAGCGTAGATGGATTAAGATCAACCTTCACATCCATGGAGCTAAGTCAGGATCTGCACTGGTTGCCATAAACGGTATCCATTTAGATCCTTTAGTATGAGCACACATGGTTTTCTACATTTGAAATAATTACTCTTAGGTTGATTTTCAAGGAGCACCGCTCATTTTATTTTGAAATGATCACTGTCTTTAGGAAGCAAATAACAAGGCACTTGAATGAATTGTGAAACACTGTGTTGCCCATATTTTAAGTTCTTAATATACTTATCTTTGGATCAGAGAGAAAATGATAAAAAAAAATTCAAACAGGGTTGAAAAACATTGTGGGAAAAGTAGAAATTGCTACTTTCAAGACATTTTTCTCCTGTCTCAGCAGTGTTATAAAAAAGTGATCTGCATAAAATCTGTCCACATTCAGATTTGTCCCACATACAATAAATCTGCAAAAGACAACTTTGAAAACATCTTGGCGAAGTTGACGGACATGAACCTCAACAAATGATAGTATAAATATTGAAATATTTTCAAAAGCACTCTGCAGCAGAAGGGTAAAAAGGTGTATGAAGGTGGGAAAAAGTTAACCCTTTCCCTCAAATGAGAATTCTGCAGCAGACGACTTTGAACATGTTTTGTTAAAAAATGGAAAATCTCTAGAATTCAATGGATAACCTATGACTAAAAGTGGAAAACATTGTGGCAAAAGGAGAAATTGCTTGTTTTGAGCAATTTCTACTTTTGTCACTATGTTTTCAAAAAGCCGTCTGCTGCAGAGGTATCAGAAAGCGTCTATATGAGGGAAAGGGTTAACCCTTTACCCGATGCAGACATTGATGTCCCTGCTTCAAACAAATATTGAAGCCATGCTGGAAGGAGACAAAATGGTTATATATATAAGCAGATGACTCTTAACCCTTTCCCACATACAGACACTCTACGACGCCTGCAGCAGACACCTTTTGAAAATATTATGTCAAAAGGAGAAATTGCTCAAAACAAGCCAATTTCTCCTTTTGCCACAATGTTTTCAACCTTTTTTCAGTGACTAAATGTTTTCAAAGTCATCTGCTGCAGATTTGTTGTATGAGGGACAGGGAGGGTTAAAACCGCTTTTCATATAAACAGATTTGTTTGCAAATTCAATTCACTGGAGCAAAAAAAGTTGATTTAAAGAATAAACAAGGTAGATGTCTGATTCCATGTATTATTTAACACTTTCCACCATACAAGATATCTGCAGTTCACAATTTTTAAAACTTTCCCACTTTAAAACGCTTTCTGACGCCTCTGCAGGAGACAACTTTTTGAAAACATTGTGACAAGAGCAGAAATTGCTCAAAACGAGCAATTTATCCTTTTGCCACAATTCTTTCAACTATAACTTTTGAACCGCATGAAGGATTTTGAAATAAATCCCAACAAATTGTTACCATATTGAGATGATGTGCAGAGTGCATGTTACAACTGCTTTGGTTCAAGGTCAAGGTCACAATTAGAGGTAAAATGTCATATGACTATATTTTGTGTCCGCTCAATAACTTTAGAACCACTTTAAGTATTTTGAAATAACTCACCACAAATGTTCACTATACTGAGACGATGTGCAGAGCCCATGTTACAACAACTTTGGTTTGAGATCAATTAGTGATCAAATGTCATATGACTATATTTCATGTCCGCTCCATAATTTTTGAACCACATGAAGAATTTTGAAATAAATCCCCACAAATGTTCAAATACTGAGATGATTTGCAGAGCGCATATGACAACCACTGAGACTATGTGCAAGTAACAACCACTTTGATTCTAGGTCAAGATCGTGATTACAGGTCAAAGTTCATATGACTATATTTCATGTCGATTCAATAATTTTTGAACGGTTTGAAGGATTTTGAAATAACTCGCAACAAATGTTTACCATTCTGAGTCCATGTGCAGAACGCATGGTACAACCACTTTGGTTCAATGTCAAGGTTTCGGTATAACAATCATAGACAAACTGCAATGGGGGAGACATATGTTTTTGTGACAAAAACAACCATCTATAGTTTATAACCTTCATTTAAAGATGTTTTACTTAAACTGTCTTCAAATATGCTGTAAGAGGGAAAGGATTAAAACCTTCATACTTGAAAAAATGGAAAATCTCCATAAATAAAAATATACATATTGGAGACAGATTATGACATTATGAGCAATTTATCTTTTTTCTCAATGTTTTCATAATTCGTCTGCTTTTGAGGCTTCAGAATGGGTCTTCAGGTAGTATTAAATATAATAACAATACAAAAAGATTTATTAACCCTTTCCCTTATATAGACAATGCAGCAGACGGCTTCTTGAAAACTTGGTGACAATAGAAGAAATTGCTCAAAACAACCAATTTCTCCTTTTGTAACCATGTTTTCAACTAAATTTTTCAATTGTACTTTCATTTAAAGGGAGTTTCAAATTTATTCTGGGTATGTCTTTAAAGTTGTCTACTGCATTTTTCCTGTATGTTAGAAAGGGTTAATATAACAAAAGTTATCCTTCCAAATGATCGGCTTTCACCATCTTGTGATGAGTATGAGTACATATTACTTTTTGAGCCATGCTATTCTAAATTTCAACTTATTTAGGTTTTTTGTGACACTAATGGGATCTTTTTTTAGTTGTCTTTCTGACTGTTTGTCCGTCTGTCAGTCAAACTTCAACTAATATAGTTATATTTACTGGTTATTGGCAGCCGACATGTGTTCCTAGAAACACTCTTGGTACATGAAGAATTTGAATATATTAGAACACACATATGTGATGTACATATATAAAATGTACCTTAGATATAGGTAAATGATCCAGGTAAATCAACCCTAACCCTTTCCCACATACAACAATTCTGTAGCAGACGACTTTGTAAAACATCTACACAAAATTGTGGGTATATCTCTATCAAAAAGAATATATAACTAATATAGAGTTGAAAACATTGCAACAAAAGGAGAAATTGCTCATTATGTCACAATGTTTTCAAAGGCTGTCTGCTTCAGAGGGGTCCAATGTCATCTGTTTGAGGGAAAGGATTAATTTATCTATTACACATTGGAAAAAAAGACCTGCCTTCAATTATTCCATGCTAAAGGAATCAAATAGATACTGCTTTACACAAATTTCTTGAAACATTCTAATTTGGGAACAGTGTAGAGCCAGATCAGGCAGTATACGCTTGTTAACCCTTCCCTCATATAGATGCTTTCTGACGCAGACAGCTTTTTGAAAACATAGTGACAAAAGAAGAAATCGCTTAAAACAAGCAAACTCTCCTTTTGCCACAATGTTTTCCACCTTATAATGTAATGTCTCTGTCTCTCTCTCTCTCTCTGTCTCTCTCTGTCTCTCTCTGTCTCTCTCTGTCTCTCTCTGTCTGTCTGTCTGTCTCTCTCTGTCTGTCTCTCTGTCTGTCTGTCTGTCTGTCTGTCTGTCTCTCTCTTTCTCTCTCTGTCTCTCTGTCTGTCTGTGTCTCTCTGTCTGTATCTGTCTCTCTCTCTCTCTCTCTCTCTCTCTCTCTCTCTCTCTCTCTCTCTCTCTCTCTCTCTCTCTCTCTCTCTCTCTCTCTCTTCCCCCCCCCCCCCCCCCCCCCCCCCCCCCTCCAGGAAGTACATCTGGGTGTGTCAACAAATAGTATATCATTATATCATTTATTGCTTCAAGATTGGTAAGGTTTTTTATAAGTATAATTTATGGATGAACTAGGAAGAGACAGAGATATTTTAAGTAGTAACTTACAAAAGATTTATATCACAATCATCATCTATAGCATTTCAAACCTAGTGGTTATGCAGTGTAATCAACCGGTGCATTTCCCTCATAAAACATATTTTTGAAACACAACACTCCTTAAACCCTTTCACACATACAAACACTTTATGATGCCTCTTCATTAGACAATTTTTGAAAACATTGTGGCAAAAGGAGAAATTGCTCATTATGTTTTCATCAATAATTTTATTTTCATTTGTAGATATTTCCTATATTTTACCTTAGATATTTTCAAAGTCGTCTGCTGCACATTTGTTGTATGTAGGTATGGTTAAACCCTTCTTCTGTTACGGGCAGCTTGAGATGCTTTTGCAACATACCTTTTTTTTTTTTGCAACTTTTTTGTGGATATGAAATTCCTCAATGTGAGTTATTTCTCCATTTTCAGTATTTTTCAGGTCCCTGTATAAATTTTCTTGCCATTCTTTATATATTAGCCATGTCTTATAAGTTGGGGTCTTGATAACTTTTAACCCTTTCTCATTTTGATGCCTCTGCAGCAGATATCTCTTTAACCCTCATATAGCCGCTTTCTGATGCCTCTGCAGCAGACGGCTTTTTGAAAACATAGTGACAAAAGAAGAAATTGCTCAAAACGGGAAATTTCTCCTTCTACAATGTTTTCCACCTTTAGTCATAGGTAATCCTTTCAATTATAGAGATTTTCTATTTTTTGACAAAAAAAGTTCAAAGTTTTCTGCTGCAGAATTGTAGTATGAGGGAAAGGGTTATAATATATATTTTTCATATCTTTGCCAAGATGCAATTTCTCAATGACCAGACTTGATTGATATGTTTACAGGTTCCCAGATATATCTGTAGAGCTATCTGTTTTTAAGAAAAATCTGAGACAAATAGTGTAACATCTAGATTTTGTGATACAGAATTGGAAAAGGAGGAAAAACTTCTATTTCCCTACAATCATCTTATTATTACAAAACTAACCTTAACCCTTTCCCTCATATAGACGCTTTCTGACGCCTCTGCAGCAGACGGATTTCTGAAAACATAGTGACAAAAGAAGAAATTGCTCAAAACGAGCAATTTCTACTTTTGCCACAATGTTTTCCACTTTTAGTCATAGGTTATCCATTCAATTATAGAGGTTTTCCATTTTTTGACAAAATACGTTCAAAGTCGTCTGCTGCAGAATGGCCGCATGAGGGAAAGGGTTAACTCAAACACTACAAAACTGCCCAGTTGAAAAAATTGTGAGCTATTTCTCCTTTTGCCACAATCTTTTTCAAAAGTATTTTGCTGCAAACCCATAAAATGCATGTAAATGTGAAAGAGGGTTAAGTTTTATACTGTAAATTACATTTAGAAGATAAATCAGTTTGGCAGTGATGCAGGTGTACCTGTTTTTAAAAAGTAATGAAGATCAATCAGTGAACACATCATTATACTTAATAATATTTTTTGTGCATTAAAATATCAACTTGAAGTATGTGGTGGTTAAAGCATGGGGGAGAGAAAAAGAGGACAGAGAGAGAGAGGGAGAGGGAGAGGGAGAGAGAGATAGAGGGATAGAGGGAGAGACAGACAGAGAGGGAGAGAGAGAGAGAGAGAGAGAGAGAGAGAGGGATAGAGGGAGAGAGAGACAGGGATAGAGGGAGGGAGAGACAGAGAGAGAGAGACACAAGAATTAGCCAGAAAAAGAGAGAGACGGACAGACAGGCAGAGAGACAAAAAAAATAGCCAGTTTTCTTGAATGAATGTTGTGCAGAGAGATGAGAAATCCAGGAACCACATGGAAAGATGAACCTGCCCTCATGATATAACTGAATGAATGTGTTAAATGGCATTAAACTCCTATCAATCAATCACTGTCAATCTACTTTGAGAAGAGTCATTGATGTAACTTACAACTGGAATCAAGAACTCTAGCCCATCTGTTAACCCTTTCCCTCATATAGACGCTTTCTGACGCCTCTGCAGCAGACGGCTTTTTGAAAACATAGTGACAAAAGAAGAAATTGCACAAAACGTGCAATTTCTCCTTTTGCCACAATGTTTTCCACTTTTTGTCATAGGTTATCCATTCAATTATAGAGATTTTCTATTTTTTGACAAAATACGTTCAAAGTCGTCCGCTGCAGAATTGTCGTATGAGGGAAATGGTTAACCTTTTCCCACTTCAACAAATCTGCAGCAAACGACTTTTAAAACATCTAGGCAAATATATGGAAAATAAATTTGAATGTTATTTTTAAACAGAGTTGAAAACATTGTTGCAAAAAGAGAAATTGCTGGTCATGTTTTCAGCTCTGTTTAATAGTAACATTCAAATTTATTTTGTCTGCTGAAGAGTGTGTCAAAATATGTCTGCAAATGAGAAAGGGTTAGCAGGCTCCTACCTCATTATGTAATGACAAAACATGATTTCAACAGAACCCCTTTTGGTCTGTCATGGTTTATATATTCATGTACATGTAGATACTTTTTATGTTACACTTTTTCTAATCTAAACACACTTTTTGATGACCCTGCACTCACAGATGATGGAAGTTGTGTGAGAAAAGGAGGAATTTCTCATAACAAGTCACTTGATCTCTAACACCAATCCTGAATGGTTTGATTTGTCTAACCCTTTCACACATACAGTTAATCTGCATCAGATATTAGCCCTTTCCCGCAATTCTGCAGCAGACGACTTTGAACTTTTTTTGTCAAAAATTGAAAATCTCTATAATTGAATGGATAACCTGTGACTAAAATTGGAAAACGTTGTGGCAAAAGGAGAAATTGCTCATTTTGAGCAATTTCTTCTTTTGTCACTTATTTTTTTTATTCAAATAGCCGTTTGCTGCAGAGGTGTCAGAAAACGTCTATATGAGGGAAAGGGTTAAGGCATACATATGGAAAATCTAATGAAAGTATCATTATTGAATAGAATTTAAAATATTGTGCCAAATGGAGAAATGGCTCATTGAAAGCAATTTCTACTTTTCGCCGATGTTTTCAAAATTCGTCAGCTGTATATGTGTCAAATTGCATTTGAATGTGGGAAAGAGTTAACAATGTTTGTTTGGTTTGTTTAAAACAGAAGTGTGAAGCTAACAGGTCCCTTTGTCACGATGATTTACAAAATGTGCGTGGGAGACCTCTTCCGATTTGCAATCATCTATTTGATTTTCCTCATTGGCTTTACACAAGGTAAGTCAGTTCATCCCTTTCCCATATACAGTCAAACCTGTTTTACAGACCGCTTGTGTTTAGCAATTCCCTGTCTATAGCTCCACCATTTTAAATTTCCCAATTACTCACTTTCTGCATAACTTACCATGTAATTAAAGACCACCTGTGAACAAAGACCAAATTGTTCTCTTCCCATGGGTGGTCTTTAAACACAGATTTGTCTGTATAAGTAATTTAGTGTAAACTTAAAGAGACCAGAAGCTCTGTTTGAGCATAAGTCCGGAAGGGATACCCTAGATCTTTCAGAGAGAACTCCTAGGTTGTTTAACCCTTTCCCACATACAACAAATCTGCAGCAGACAACTTTTAAAACATAGTGACAAAAACTTCCATAAAAGATAGCTAAATTGTTAAATAAAGTTTAAATATTGTGGCCCAAGGAAAAATTCACCTTTGGCCACAATGTTTTCAAAAGTTGTCTGCTGCTATTTTGTCAAAATATCTGGATGTTTATCAGTGTTAATATTTTTTGGAATGAGAGGTCTGTAATAAAAAGCTGGCATCTTAATAACCATCTAGGTAGACATTTGGTGTCTACTGCAGATGCGTCAAAATGAGACTGCATGTGGGAAAGTGTTAACTTTGACATTTTTGGTCTCTGAAAGCTTGGCAGGATGGTTAGTTTAACCCTTTCTTTCACATAGACGATTTCTGATGCCTCTGCTGCGAGTAGACAGCTTTTTAAAATCATGGTGACAAAAGCCAAAAGTGCTAAAAACAAGCAATTTCTGGTTTTGTCAATATGTTTTCAACTCTATTCAATAATTGTGCATTCATTTAAAGGGGGTTTTCAGTTATTTGGGTGTCTGCTGCAGACTTGTTGTATGTGGGAAAGGGTTAAACTTTAACTTTACAACCATTGAGAAACGAGGTTTCAGCTTATGTCATTCATTGCTCCGTATCTGCTTCCTGGAGACGAGACTTAACTAGTACTTGTGCAGAAAAACCCCACAGGCAGAACCTGCTCATCACAAGATTCGAACCATGGACCTTTGGTATGAGATGCAGATGCTCTTCCACTGCACCATTGTCTTCCACAGCAAGGATAAGTACCCAGATGAGATGGGTATATTGTCAAGCAGATCAGATTCAACCTTATTCACTCCAGGACAGAGTTATGGCCCTTTGATTTTTACCCCCTCTTCCATAATATAACAAATCTGCAAAACACTGATAAAATCTAGACACAAAAATGGAAAAATTGCTGTAAATGAAAATATCATTTATGAATAAAGTTGAAAACATTATGGCAAAAGTAGAAAATGCTAATTGTGAGCAGTTTCTCCTTTGTGCATAAGGTTTTTCTGCTTCAGAGGCGTCAAAAAGCGTCTGTATGCGGTAAAGGGTTAAGAAGACCATGCATCTTGGTATGGGGGTGTTGTCAATCAGAATTACTCATATATCATTGCATTTTTCAGGTTTCTACTTCCTCTTTCGAGACATTAACCAGGAGAGTTTTAACACATTGCCGGCCACCATTATGACCTTGTTCCAGATGACCTTGGGAGAGTTCAAGGTAATCAATTAACAGACGAGAATAAAATTGTTATTTTCTTTTATGTTCATCAGGTGATGAAGCCAGTTGGCTGGAATCAAAGTTCAAACATGGTCTGTTGAATTTTACTAACATCCCTTTCCCACTTACATCAATTCTGAAGAAAACTACGTTGAAATTGTCTAAGCAAAAGTTAGGATAATCTCTAATTATGAAAGTACAGGTATTTAAACCTTTTCCCTCATATAGACGCTTTCTGACGCCTCTGCAGCAGACGGTTTTTTGAAAACATAGTGACAAAAGAAAAAATTGCTAAAAACATGCAATTTCTCCTTTTGCCACAATATTTTCCACTTTTAGACAAAATATATGTGTTCAAAGCAGACAGCTATTTGAAAACCTAGTAACTAAAGAAGAAATTGCACAAAACGTGCAATTTCTCCTTTTGCCACAATGTTTTCCACGTTTAGGTTATCCATTCAATTATGGAGATTTTCTTTATTTTGACAAAATATGTTCAAAGGTGTCTGCTGCAGAATTGTTGTATGAGGGAAAGGGTTAAAGGAGTTTAAAAGATTGTGACAAAAGGAGAAGATGCTCACCAGGAGCAAATTCTCCTTTTGCCGTAATGTTTTCAAAAATTGTCACCTGTAGATTCATCAGCAGACGGGAAAGGGTCAATTGATATAAATGCGCTTAATTTGTTTGTTTTGTGTCTGAGCAAAACTTGTGAACTTGAGTCCATTTTTTAAAATATATATAGGCAAACAAAATATAATTAGTCTGTCAAACCCTACAGCCACCAATCAAGTGATTTACTACCCATGACATCATTGAAACACAATGTCACAGCTTTCATTGGTAAATGAAGCCATTCGGTCTAACAAGGTTTAACCCTTTTCCGCATACAACAAATCTGCAGCAGACGACTTTGAAAGCATAGCCGAAAAAAATTGAAACTCCCTTTAAATGAAAGTACAATAATTGAATAAAGTTGAAAACATAGTGACAAAAGGAGAAATTGCTCTTTTTGAAAGGCGTCAGAAAGCATCTAAATGAGGGAAAGGGTTAATATTGTTTATTTCTTTACCACTCATAGATGCCTTTTGATGCTTCTGAAGTAGACGACTTTTAAGAAACATTGTGACAAAAGGAAAAATTGCTCCTACAATATTGAGCAATTTCCCCTTTTGCCAAAATGTTTTCAACTCTATTGAAATATTACCCATCCAATTTTCCCCCGGGATGTTTTCAACAGTCTTCTGCAGCAGATTTAATGTATGTGGGAAAGGTTTAGGCCATTTTGTGAAAAAAGGAACAAGTTCATGTTTCTGAGGAATGTCGGTTCAAATCAGCCTGTACGTCTTCTCCATCTTATCAGAATCTACACAAATTGACAGAGGATGCTAATAAGATTGTGAAAGTAATATATGAAAAATGTAGTTCTTGATCAGACTGCTGAACCACAGGCTGAACTGTTTCTACACTGTTCAGCCGAGCCCCGGTAGCGACGCAAGCTGTCAATCCAGGGGTTGTGAGTTCGAATTCTTGCTCGGCAAACTTTCTTTCCGAAGATTGACAAAAGTCAGTGTGACATGCATCATTCGTCTTCTACCAATGGGCTAAGTCTATGTGAAAAAGCAGCCAGTTGCTTGGGTAGATTATTGTGTGGAGTACTGGTGTGAGAAAACCAGGAAATGCATGAGTAGGTGAACTGGCCGCCGTGATATAACTGAGAAATTGTTAAAAAGGCGTTAAACGCCAATTAATCAATCAAATTCTACACTGTTCAAGCCAACTTGTACCTTTTTTTCATGGATGGGCTCATTTGTAAGTTCATTGTGATGATACATTCTATATATGAACTGAACAGAATCATGCACTGCACAGTCTTTTTAATCCTTTCCCACTAAGAAAAGATTTTCAGCATACAACTTTGAATACATTATATAACCCTTTCCCTCATACGGCAATTCTGCAGCAGACGACTTTGTACATATTTTGTCAAAACATAGAAAATCTCTATAATTGAATGGATAACCTATCACTAAAAGTGGAAAACATTGCGGCAAAAGGAGAAATTGCACGTTTTGTGCAATTTCATCTTTTGTCACTATGTTTTAAAGAGGCGTCAGAAAGCGTCTATATTTGGGAAAGGGTTAAGAGGCATAAATGTTGAAAATCTCTGGAAATAAATTAATAATTGATAAATAGAAAAGAGTTGAATACATTATGAGAAAATCTCATAATTTCCAACTAATTTGCTTGTTCAACACAACATCCAACCAGGGGCATCTAAAGTTATCTGTATTAGGGAAAGGATTTAACCCTCTCCCACATACAACAAATCTGCAGCAGACGACTTTGAAAACATCTCAGCAAAAATATGAACAATATCTGTAAATGAAAGCATAATAATTAAAAAGAATTGACAACTTTGTGGGAAAAGGAGAAATTGCTCGTTTTGAGAAATTACTCCTTTTGCCGCAATGTTTTCAAAAGTCGTCTGTTGCAGAGGGCATCAGAAAGCGTCTTTATGAGGGAAAGGATAAACATACTATAGCACAATAAAATGTCTTTATGTTGATTAATGTCCTGTTTCAGATTTGTTTGTGATTATCTTTGTTTATACATTCACCTGATTCGGCAAACATGCACTTTTCCAAATTCAAAACATCCATAGAAATGAAGTGAAAATGTCAACAACTGAAAAAGTTTGACCTTCAAAAAATATAAATTATTGTGGGAAAAAGAATAAATATGCTTTATATGTGCAATTTGTTCTTTATCGACAATGATTTGATGCATGTCAGTCAGGTGGGTGATTATCCAGTTGAATTTGTACGATAAATGTACCATGTGTTTGTTTTATTGTTAACGTAGCTTACGCGTGGAGGTGGAAACAAGGTACCAAGTCATGTGACTTAGAAATACTCTCCTCTCATTGGTTGCTTTAAATGCATGGCAAAATGTTTTAAAGTTTTTTGTTTAAAGCCAATGTTCTAGGCTTTGATATTTTTGTTAATATCCCTTTCATACATACATGAAATCAGCAGCAGACGACTTTGAAAACAATTTGGCAAAAATATCAACATTAATATCTGTAAATGAAAGTATAATGATTGAATAAAACTTAAAACATTGTTGCAAAAGGAGAATTTGCTGATCATTAGAAATCTCTCTAATTGCCACAATGTTTTCAAAAGTTGTCCGCTGCAGAGGCGTCAGAAAGCGTTGGTATGTAGGAAAGGGTTATACTTGCTACTTCATTTGTGTATACAGGTAAATCTAATTGCAAACAGTGTTTGCAGACATTTAATGTTACAAATTGTTTCTTTTGCGATAGTGATGAAAAAGTTGTAATAGAGGCTCACTTGACAAATAAAAAACAAAAGTGTTGAATTGAATTTGGCCCTTTCCCAACATAATATGACGACTCTGAAAATGTCTATGAAACAAGATGACGCTCCCTTTAATTAACCCTCTCCCACATACAACAATTCTGCAGCAGACGACTTTGTCAAAAAATAGAATATCTCTTTAATTAAATGGATAACCTATGACTAAAGGTGGAAAACATTGTGGCAAAAGGAGAAATTGCACGTTTTGTGCAATTTCTTCTTTTGTCACTATGTTTTCAAATAGCCGTCTGCTACAGAGGCGTCAGAAAGCGTCTTTATGAGGGAAAGGTTGTATGATGTTGAAATGCAGAAAGCGTCTGTGTGTGGGAAAGGCTCAAGTCCAATCGAAACTCATAATGGAAAGATAACTACAGAGTGTTCTGTTGATTGAATATATTACATGATTGACGTCTGGTGATTTTGGATCTTGTTGCTTTTCCAGTTTGTCATTATTTTAAAGTTTAATACATTGACATACAACTAGTGGGGCTACATGTCTAGTATTCCATCAGAAGATACATTTATATGATGTATATTAACTCTTTCCAACAGACAACAAATCTGCAGCAGACGACTTTGAAACAATTAAATCAAAAATGTGAAAAATCTCCATAAATGAGAGTTTTATTATTGAAAAGAGTTGAAAACATTGTGTTAAAAGGTGAAATTGCTCATTATGAGCAATTTCTCTTTTTGTCACAATGTTTTCAAAAGCCGTCTGCTGCAGATGCGTCAAAATGATTCTACAAGTAGGAAGGGTTAAATATAGACCCACACCTCTTTACCAGATGTGGCTCATCTAGCTGCATTTTAACCTTTTCCTACTTACAGACGCATTTTGAGTTGTATGCAGCAGACGACTTTAGAATACAAATTGTGATAAAAGGAGAAATTGCTCATAATAAGCAATTTCCCCCCTTTGTCAGTATGTTTTCAATGCTGTTAAATAATTATATTGTCATTTCTAGCAATTTTCCAAAAAATATTCAATACGTTTTTTGAAGTCGTCTGCTGCAGATTTTTATATGAAGGAAAGGGTTAAGTACATTTTATTAATTGAGATGCTGAATAAGGGATAACGGCAATCAGATCATCTTGCCATTGAAATGATGCTGTTTTTGATTTCAATGAAGTCCTTGTCTTAGTTTTGTTTTGTTTGTGAGAGCCTTCTTGTTTATTTGTGTGTTTCTATCTGTAAACAGCTTTATAATAGAGTCTGTAGCGAGTGTGATAGCTTATACATAGGTTGTTTGCATTATGTTATATTCTGGTTTTAGTTTAATTTGTATGAGCCACCCAATATGAAAAAAAACATTCTTCCAAGGTTTTAAGCTCACCTGAGCATGAAGTGCTCATGGAGAGCTATTGTGATAGCCTTATGTCCGTCATCAACAATTACTTTAATTGTCATCTGTTGACTCAACTTGATAGGAATGATCCATTGGTGATCCTCTTTCCAAGTTGTTCAAATAAATTCCATGCAGAACTCTGGTTGCCATGAAAATCTTCTGGTCTGAAACAGAAAGAGCTTAGATATTTGGTGTGTAGCATTGTCTTGTCGTGCTGTACCAAGATTGTCCAAGATATGTCTCTGGGTTTAAAATTGGACCCACCTGAGGCTCACCTGTTTTTAGCTCACCTAGTATGCACGAAGCGCAAGGTGAGCTTTTGTGATCGCTCACCGTCCGTCGTCGTCATCATCCGTCCGTTCACATTTTCCTACAAAAGACTTCTTCTCCTAAACTAATTAGCCAAATTCAAAATAATTTTACAGGAATGTTCCTTGGGTGGATCTCTTTCAAACTTGTTCAAAGGCTTCTATTCCATGCAGAACTTTGGTTGCCATGGCAACAAAAAAGGGGAAATTAACCAAAACTTAAAAAATCTTCTTGTCTGAAAGTAGAAGGCCCATGCCTTTGATATTTGGTATGTACCATCATCAAGTGAACCTCTACCAAGATTGTTCAAATTATAGCCCTGGGCTTAAAAATGACCCCTCCCCCAGGGGTCACTTGTTTTTCATAGACTCATATAGGGAAAAAACTTTAAAAATCTTCTTGTCTAAGAGTAGAGGGCCCAGGCCTTTGATATTTGGTATGTAGCATCATCTAGTGAACCTCTACCAAGATTATGCAAATTATAGCCCTGGGGTAAAAAATGACCCCTTCCCGGGTGTCACTTGTTTTACATAGACTCATATAGGGGAAAAACTTAAAAAATCTTCTTGTCTAAAAGTAGAGGGCCCAGGCATTTGATAATGGGTATCTAATGGACCTCTAGCAAGATTGTTCAAATTATAGCCCTCGGGTCAAGATGACCCCTCCCCGGGGGTCACTTGTTTGACATGGATAGGGGAAAAACTTTAAAAATCTTCTTGTCTCAAATTAGAAGGCCCGGGCCTTTGATATTTGGTATGTAGCATCATCTAGTGGACCATACATAGACTCATATAGGGAAAAAAACTTAAAAGTCTTCTTGTCTAAAAGATATTTGGTATGTAGCATCATCTAGTGGACCTCTACCAAGCTTGTTCAAATTATAGCCCTGGGGTCAAAAATGACCCCTCTCCGGGGGTCTCTTGTTTTACATAGACTCCCTTAGGGCAAGTTATACCCTGCTTGATTTGACCCTATTTTAGCTTCAAATGAAAAGTATTGTGACCGATCGCAGAAAATCTTGCCGCGAAAAAGGTCCCTCTTTCGGACACCAATCTCCCTACAAAAATACCAAATCTCCCTATTTGGCTTCAGAAAAATATCACATGTCTGGACTCGTATACGGAAAAAACTTCTTGTCTAAAAGTAGAGGGCCCAGGTCTTTGATATTGGGTATGTAGCATCATCTAGTGGACCTCTACCAAGATTGTTCAAATTATAGCCCTTGGGTCAAAATTACCCGTCCCTGGGGGTCACTTGATTTACATAGACTCATAAAGGGAAAACAATTAAAAAATCATCTTGTTCAAATTATAGCCCTGGGGTCAAAAATAGCCCCACCCGGGTCACTTGTTTTAAATATACTTGTATAGGGAAAAACTTTAAAAATCTTGTCTAAAAGTTTAATATTTGAAATCTCTAACTTCATCTAGTGGACTTCTACCAAGATTGGTCAAATTATTATAGCCCTGGTGTCAAACATGGCTCCACCCTGGGGATCACTTGTTTTACATAGACTTGTTAAGATAAACACTTTAAAGGGACTGAACACCATAATGGTCCAAAATCGTTATATTTTATACTTATTCTTATTAATCCAAAATACGTCCATATATATGTAACGGAATGTTGTAGAAGATCGTACAAGTCTTGTTTTTCATTATTTCATAGGAAATAAGCAGTTAAAAAACGTCCGCTCCGTGTTTTCCCATTTAAAAATACCGTGGAATTTCCTCTTGCTCATTTGAATTTGTGGATTCAATTCGGCATTCTCTAACACTATCGACTCATTACATTCATGTATGCATGAGTGTAAGGAACGACAACTCTGCGAAGGAGATTGTCAATTCGGTTGTAGTGATCACGTGATAAATATACAGCGATATTTTTAGATTTACTGGGTTACTAACCCAGTAGATTTTACAATGCAAAATAACGAAAAATCTCCGCAATATTAATAGTGTGCATATATTGTAGTACATCAGTCAGCAAATCTCAATGCCTTACATGCAAAAACATCAAGGTAATAGCAATTTTTAACAATTTTCTTTTTTTCTCGCTTTTTTCTCATATGGGATTCAGTCCCTTTAAGAATATTCTTTTCCATTTGCCATGAATGTTCTTTGGGTGCACCTCTACTAAGACTTCAAACTATTTTGATAGGATGATAAACATGGCCAGCAGGTGGTGTTGCTTGTTTTCCGTATATATGTATAGACAAAGAACAATGAAAACATTTAAGTTTGATTAAATCAGGTGAGCGATATAGGACCATCATGGTCCTCTTGTCATAGAGATGTAATGGGAAAAAAAATGAAAAGTTTCTAAATCTGAAACAGAAAGGCCAAGGTCTTAGATATTTGGTGTGTAGCATTTTTAAGTGGTCCTCTACCAAGATTGTTCAAATTATGCCTCGGGGTTCAAAATTGACCCAGACCCGGGTTTTACATAAAGATATATAGAGAAGAACTTTGAAAATGTTCTTGTTTAAAGCCGAAAGGCCTTGAGCTTAGATATTTGATGTGTATAATCATCTCTAGTTCCTCTACCAAGATTGTTCAAATTTTGCCCCTGGGGTCAATTTGGCCCCTGCCCGTTGGTCACCTGTTTATAGAGATATATTGAAAAAAAAGTGTTTAATATCTTGTTTTCTGAAACCGAAAGGCCTAGAGCTGATATATTTGATGTGTAGCATTGCATGTCTCTTGGTCCCCTGCCGAGATTGTTCAAATTATACCCCTTGGTTCAAAATTGGCTCCCACCCTTGGGGCCACCTGTTGTACATAGAGATATATATAGAGAAAACTTGTTCAAGCGTTGTCAGTTGGTAAAAAACAACACAGTACAAGAAAGAGCAGGGTTAGTTTTCACTATATTCTTATAGTGGATTTTTAGCTCGCCTTAGCACGAAGTGCAAGGTGAGCTTTTGTGATCACTCACCGTCTGGCGTCGGCGTCGTCGTCGGTGTCTGTTAACAATTTCCTACAAATGACTTCTCCTACTAAACCAATTGACAGGTTTCAAAATAACACATTCACAGGAATGATCCTTAGGTGGTCCTCTTTCAAAGTTGTTCAAAGAATTTAATTCCATGTAGAACTTTGGTTGCTGCGGCATCAGAAAAGGGGAAAATTGCCAAATCTTAAAAAATCTTCTTGTCCAAAAGTACTGGCCCGATTTGAAAATTACTTTGTATAAATGCTCCTTGGGGTACCCTCTACCAAGATTGTTCAAATATTTTCGATCCGTTGAAAAACATGGCCGCCAGGGGGCGGAGCTTATTTTCCTTATATGTGCATTGTTAAAACTTTAAAAATCTTTTTGTCCAAAAGTACTGGCCCGATTTGAAAATTATTTAGCACAAATGTTCCTTGGGGTACCCTTTACCAAGATTGTTCAAATATTTCCGATCCGTTGAAAAACATGGCCGCCAAGGGGCGGAGCTTGTTTTCCTTATATGTGCATTGTTAAAACTTTAAAAATCTTCTTGTCCAAAAGTACTGGCCCGATTTGAAAATTATTTTGCACAAATGTTCCTTGGGGCACCCTTTACAAAGACTGTTCAAATATTTCGGATCCGTTGAAAAACATGGCCGCCATGGTCGGAGCTTGTCCTTATATGTGCATTGTAAAATCTTTAAAAATCTTCTTGTCCAAAAGTATTGGCCCGATTTAAAGATAATTTTGCACAAATGTTCCTTTGGGGACCTTCTACCAAGATTGTTCAAATTAATCCGATCCATTGAAAAACTTGGCCGCAAGGGGCGGGGCTTGTTTTCCTAATACGTGCATTGTAATATATTTAAAAATCTTCTTTAAAAATTATTTGGCACAAATGTTCCTTGGGTGACTTTCTACCAAGGATGTTCAAATAAACCCGATCCGTTGAAAAACATGGCCACCAGGGAGGGTTGCTTGTTTTCCTTATATGTATAGAGTATAAAACTTTGAAAACTATTGAAGTTCTTAATCAGGTGAGCGATATAGGGCCATCATGGCCCTCTTGTTTTTAAAATCTTCTTGAACAAAAAATTGGCGGATCATAAAATTAGCCATCGGTGCACCCCCCAGCAAGAGGTCAGAGTCCCCAAATGAAAGCTAAAATCTTGCTAGTGTGGTTCTGACTTGAGAAGGATGCAAGAATATAATATTCCTTTCCAATATTCATCATCATCTTCATTATTGTCATTTTTTGCTCACCTCCATGTCTCACTCCGGTCCTAATTGACCTCTTTGTGTTGCAGTGCAGTTACTTATAAAAAATATTTCAGGAGAGCCATTCTGGGCCACCATGGCCCTCTTGTTATGTCTCCCCTTCTCCGAAAGGGGGGACATGCTGTATTTGTAGTTATTCTTATTAAGTCACCCAAACGGAGTTTGGGGGACTTATTGTTTTTGTTCAGTTTCTTTTTCATATTATTCATCTTATTATATCCCCAAAACAAAGTTTGGGGATATATTGTTTTTGCACCGTTTCTTATTATTATTATTATTATATCCCCAAAACAAAGTTTGGGGATATATTGTTTTTGCACCGTTTCTTATTATTATTATTATTATTATTATTATTATTATTATTTTTTTTCTTATTTTTCTTTCCATTTACCTTTGTCCGGAGTTTTTCTCGGAGATGCTTCACCCGATCTTAATGAAACTTTGCACAGACATAGGCCACCACTCGCAGATGTGCATGTGTGTTTCGGAAATTTTAAAATGGTCGCCATTTCAAAATGGCAGTCGACGGGGCGAAACCTAAAAAAAACGCAAAGTGCTCGGATTTCGATGAAATTTGGTTTAAAGGTAGATATAGATGTTTCGAGTTCAAGTCCGGTATCGAAATTTTATTCTCGCGTGCGGTTTTCAATATGGCCGCCAAAAGGGCGGGAAACTTGAACATTGTCCGATTTCATCGCAATTTGATTTGATAAATAGATTTTTATGTGGCGACTTCATTTCCGGTATCGAAATTTTATCCCGTGGCGGCCATTTTTTATTCAAAATGGCCGCCAAAACCTAAAAATGCTCCGATTTCGATGAAATTTGGTTTTCAAGTAGATATAGGTGTGGCGAGTTCATTTCCGATATTGAAATTTTATCCCGCGGTGGCCATTTTTTTATTCAAAATGGCCGCCAAAACTTAAAAATGCTCCGATTTTGATGAAATTTGGTTTTCAAGTAGATATAGTTGTGGCGAGTTCATTTTCGGTATCGAAAATTTATCCCCCGTGACGGCCATTTTTTATTCAAAATGGCCGCCAAAACTTAAAACTTCTCTGATTTTGATGAAATATGGTTAAAGTAGATATAGGTGTGGCGAGTTCATTTCCGTTATTGAAATTTTATCCCGCGGTCGCCATTTTTTATTCAAAATGGCCGCTAAAACTTAAAAATGCTCCGATTTCGATGAAATTTGGTTTTCAAGTAGATATAGTTCTGGCGAGTTCATTTTTGGTATCGAAAATTTATCCCCGCGGCGGCCATTTTTTATTCAAAATGGCCGCCAAAACTTAAAACTTCTCCGATTTTGATGACATTTGGTTTTCAAGTAGCTTAAATTTTATTGTCGCCCGTCACTTTCAAAATGGCCGCCCGAAAACTAAAAATGCCCCGATTTCGATGAAATTTGGTTTTCAAGTAAATATAGGTGTGTCGAGTTCATTTCCGGTATCAAAATGTTATCCCGTTGCGACAATTTGCCGGTTTTGGGGATATATGTGACTTGCTTGCAATCACAATCAGTACTTGTTATTATTATTATTATATCCCCAAAACAAAGTTTGGGGATATATTGTTTTTGCACCGTTTCTTATTATTATTATTATTATTATTATTATTATTATTATTTTTTTTCTTATTTTTCTTTCCATTTACCTTTGTCCGGAGTTTTTCTCGGAGATGCTTCACCCGATCTTAATGAAACTTTGCACAGACATAGGCCACCACTCGCAGATGTGCATGTGTGTTTCGGAAATTTTAAAATGGTCGCCATTTCAAAATGGCAGTCGACGGGGCGAAACCTAAAAAAAACGCAAAGTGCTCGGATTTCGATGAAATTTGGTTTAAAGGTAGATATAGATGTTTCGAGTTCAAGTCCGGTATCGAAATTTTATTCTCGCGTGCGGTTTTCAATATGGCCGCCAAAAGGGCGGGAAACTTGAACATTGTCCGATTTCATCGCAATTTGATTTGATAAATAGATTTTTATGTGGCGACTTCATTTCCGGTATCGAAATTTTATCCCGTGGCGGCCATTTTTTATTCAAAATGGCCGCCAAAACCTAAAAATGCTCCGATTTCGATGAAATTTGGTTTTCAAGTAGATATAGGTGTGGCGAGTTCATTTCCGATATTGAAATTTTATCCCGCGGTGGCCATTTTTTTATTCAAAATGGCCGCCAAAACTTAAAAATGCTCCGATTTTGATGAAATTTGGTTTTCAAGTAGATATAGTTGTGGCGAGTTCATTTTCGGTATCGAAAATTTATCCCCCGTGACGGCCATTTTTTATTCAAAATGGCCGCCAAAACTTAAAACTTCTCTGATTTTGATGAAATATGGTTTTAAAGTAGATATAGGTGTGGCGAGTTCATTTCCGTTATTGAAATTTTATCCCGCGGTCGCCATTTTTTATTCAAAATGGCCGCTAAAACTTAAAAATGCTCCGATTTCGATGAAATTTGGTTTTCAAGTGGATATAGTTCTGGCGAGTTCATTTTTGGTATCGAAAATTTATCCCCGCGGCGGCCATTTTTTATTCAAAATGGCCGCCAAAACTTAAAACTTATTCGATTTTGATGAAATTTACTTTTCAAGTATCTGAAATTTTATTGTCGCCCGCCACTTTCAAAATGGCCGCCCGAAAACTAAAAATGCTCTGATTTCGATGAAATTTGGTTTTCAAGTAAATATAGGTGTGTCGAGTTCATTCCCGGTATCGAAATTTTATCCCGTGGCGACAATTTGCCGGTTTTGGGGATATATGTGACTTGCTTGCAATCACAATCAGTACTTGTTATTATTATTTTTTTTCTTATTTTTCTTTCCATTTACCTTTGTCCGGAGTTTTTCTCGGAGATGCTTCACCCGATCTTAATGAAACTTTGCACAGACATAGGCCACCACTCGCAGATGTGCATGTGTGTTTCGGAAATTTTAAAATGGTCGCCATTTCAAAATGGCAGTCGACGGGGCGAAACCTAAAAAAAACGCAAAGTGCTCGGATTTCGATGAAATTTGGTTTAAAGGTAGATATAGATGTTTCGAGTTCAAGTCCGGTATCGAAATTTTATTCTCGCGTGCGGTTTTCAATATGGCCGCCAAAAGGGCGGGAAACTTGAACATTGTCCGATTTCATCGCAATTTGATTTGATAAATAGATTTTTATGTGGCGACTTCATTTCCGGTATCGAAATTTTATCCCGTGGCGGCCATTTTTTATTCAAAATGGCCGCCAAAACCTAAAAATGCTCCGATTTCGATGAAATTTGGTTTTCAAGTAGATATAGGCATGGCGAGTTCATTTCCGATATCAAAATGTTATCATGCGTCGGCCATTTTTTATTCAAAATGGCCGACAAAACATAAAAATGCTCGGATTTCGATGAAATTTGGTTTTCAAGTAGATGTAAGTGTGGCGAGTTCATTTCCGATAATGAAATTATATCCCGCAGTGGCAATTTTTTTATTCAAAATGGCCGCCAAAACTTAAAAATCCTCCGATTTCGATGAAATTTGGTTTTCAAGAGGATATAGTTGTGGTGAGTTCATTTTCGGTATCGAAAATTTATCCCCCGCGGTGGCCATTTTTTATTCAAAATGGCGGCCAAAACTTAAAACATCTGCGATTTCGATGAAATTTTATTTCAAAGTAGATAAAGTTGTGGCGAGTTCATTTCCGTTATTGAAATTTATCTCACGGTGGCCATTTTTTATTCAAAATGGCCGCCAAAACTTCAAAATGCTTCGATTTCGATGAAATTTGGTTTTCAAGTAGATATAGTTGTGGCGAGTTCATTTTCGGTATCGAAAATTTATCCCTCGCGGCGGCCATTTTTTATTCAAAATGGCAACCAAAACTTAAAACTTCTCCGATTTTGATGACATTTGGTTTTCAAGTAGCTTAAATTTTATTGTCGCCCGTCACTTTCAAAATGGCCGCCCGAAAACTAAAAATGCCCCGATTTCGATGAAATTTGGTTTTCAAGTAAATATAGGTGTGTCGAGTTCATTCCCGGTATCAAAATGTTATCCCGTTGCGACAATTTGACGGTTTTGGGGATATATGTGACTTGCTTGCAATCACAATCAGTACTTGTTATTATTATTATTATTTTTTTGTTTTTTCTTAGTCCTGAACTTGTCCGCCAGTTTTCTCGGACATCGATGGTGCGATCTCTATCAAACTTCACACATACATAGATACTCACTCAAAGTGGTGCATCTAGCTTTTTTTTTTTCAAAATGGCCGCCGTTTCAAAATGGCCGCCATTTCTAGATTTTAAGTTTTGATGGTCCGATCTCTATCAAACTTCACACATGAATAGATACTCACTCAACGGGGTGCATCCAACTTTTTTTTATTTTAAAATGGCCGCCGTTTCAAAATGGCCACCATTTCGTGATTTCAAGTTTCCGCGCGATTTCTCAGACATCGATGGTGCGATCTCTATCAAACTTCACACACACATAGATACTCACTCAAAGTGGTGCACCCAACTTTTTTTTTTCAAAATGGCCGCCGTTTTAAAATGGCCACCATTTCTTGATTTTATGTTTCGATGGTGCGATCTCTATCAAACTTCACACATGAATAGATACTCACTCAAAGGGGTGCATCCAACTTATTTTTTTTCAAAATGGCCGTCATTTCTTGAATTCAAGTTTCCCTTGAATATAAGTTTCAAAATGGCCGTCATTTCTTGAATTCAAGTTTCCCTTGAATATAAGTTTCAAACTTCACACATGAATAGATACTCACTCAAAGGGGTGCATCCAACTTTGTTTTTTTTTTCAAAATGGCCGCCGTTTCAAAATGGCCACCATTTCGTGATTTCAAGTTTCCGCGCGATTTCTCAGACATCGATGGTGCGATCTCTATCAAACTTCACACACACATAGATACTCACTCAAAGTGGTGCATCCAACTTTTTTTTTTCTCAAAATGGCGCCATTTCTTGAATTTAAGTTTTAAAATGGCCACCGTTTCAAAACAAATGGCAGTGGGTGACTTTTTGTTTTTGCTTTAGCTAACACAGTATTACTTGTTCTTATTCTTATTATTATTCTTCTTCTTCTTAACTTTTATTTGTCCAGAGCAGAACTCGGAAACTACTTGAAGTAATTGATTGAAACTTGGAACATAGATAGATGGCAATGTGAAGTTGTGCACCTTGCAAGAATTACAACTCTGGGCCACTTTGTTGCAAAGTTATCTGCCCTTGTTCAATATTTTAATAGTGTAAACTTTGTCCAGAGCAGAACTCAGAAACTACTTGAAGGAATTTATTGAAACTTGGAACATAGATAGATGGCAATGTGAAGTTGTGCACCTTGTCATAATTATGAGTTATCTCCCCCTTGTTCAATATTTTAATAGTGTAAACTTTGTTCAGAGCAGAACTCAGAAACTACTTGAAGGAATTTATTGAAACTTGGAATATAGTTAGATGGCAATGTGAAGTTGTGCACCTTGCAAGAATTATGAGTTATCTCCCCCTTGTTCAATATTTTAATAGTGTAAACTTTGTCCAGAGCAGAACTCAGAAACTACTTGAAGGAATTTATTGAAACTTGGAACATAGATAGATGGCAATGTGAAGTTGTGCACCTTGTCATAATTATGAGTTATCTCCCCCTTGTTCAATATTTTAATAGTGTAAACTTTGTTCAGAGCAGAACTCAGAAACTACTTGAAGGAATTTATTGAAACTTGGAATATAGTTAGATGGCAATGTGAAGTTGTGCACCTTGCAAGAATTATGAGTTATCTCCCCCTTGTTCAATATTTTAATAGTGTAAACTTTGTCGAGAGCAGAACTCAAAAACTACTTGAAGGAATTTATTGAAACTTGGAACATAGATAGATGGCAATGTGAAGTTGTGCACCTTGCAATAATTATGAGTTATCTCCCCCTTGTTCAATATTTTAATAGTGTGAACTTTGTCCAGAGCAGAACTCAGAAACTACTTGAAGGAATTTATTGAAACTTGGAACATAGATAGATGGCAATGTGAAGTTGTGCACCTTGCAATAATTATGAGTTATCTCCCATTGTTCAATATTTTAATAGTGTAAACTTTCTCCAGAGCAGAACTAAGAAAGTACTTAAAGGAATTTATTGAAACTTGGAATATAGACAGATGGCAATGTGAAGTTGTGCACCTTGCAAGAATTATAACTCTGGGCTACTTCGTTGCAAAGTTATCTCCCCTTGTTCAATATTGTAATAGTCATTGACAAACTGCAATGGGGAGACATATGTTTTTTCATAAAAACAACCTTTCTAGTTTTAATTGAGTTAGCCCTTTACCAGTAACAGAAGCAGATGCATTTTGTCCAGCTGACAATTTTTGAAAACATTGTAGCAAAAGGAGATCATTTTAATGATGATGTGTCTTCTACAAGTGATTGTGTGGCCATAACACAGTTTACATCTTTCACACAGCAAATGAATTTGAAAACATCTAGGAAGAAAGATATGGAATATCTCTACCAATGAAAGAAGACATGCCGAATAGAGTTGAAAACATTGTGCCATACTTTCCAAGGATTTCTCATGTAGAACACCCCATGATTCAAAGAAAATGGGGAAGGTCATGCATTATGCAAAAAAGAATTTTTAGTCAAAATACTAAAAATGATCAATCAATAATTTCCAGTGCATCCTATATACATTTACAATGAATTTAAACTGAATGTCATATATTCAATACATTCTGGTGAAGGTATTCACTCATTTATATGCAAACGATGGTTCTTATTGATCATTCATTTGTCTGGGTGCAAGAAATGGGTCTTAGGTGTGGCCTCAACCCTTCCCCTACATACAACAAATCTGCAGCAGACGACTTTGAAAACTACTGGTATTAAATGCTGAAAGTCTCTTAATGAAATTGATCTTAATGAATAGAGCTGAAAACATTGTGGCAAAAGGAGAAATTGCTCATCATGAGCAATTTCCCCTTTGCAACAATGTTTCTAAAAGTTGTCTGCTGCAGAAGCATCAGAAAGGGGGGTCTATATGTGGGAAAGGGTTAAAGGAAAATAATAGATTTATTTCTATAACCACTTAACCCTTTCCCTCATATAGACGCTCTCTGACGCCTCTGCAGCAAACAACTTTTTTAAAACATAGTGACAAAAGAAGAAATTGCACAAAACGTGCAATTTCTCCTTTTGCCACAATGTTTTCCACTTTTAGTCATAGGTTATCCATTCAATTATAGAGATTTTCTACTTTTTGACAAAATATGTTCAAAGTCATCTACTGCAGAATTGTCATATGAGGGAAAGGGGGTGGGTGGGTGGGGGGGGGGGGGGGGGGGGGGGGGGTCTGTCAATTCATGTGTCCATCATTATGTCTGTCATAAAACTTCCTAAATTGTTTGAGCCAGAATCACTAAACTTTACAGGAATGTTCACAAGAATGGGAGGTTGTGTGCTTGGAAGTTTTGTTTGTTGTTAAGCTCAATATGTGCAGAGTTATGGCCCTTAAACTTCTTAAAAATAGTTTATAGTGCATGCAAGAACAATAAATACCCAAAATACAATCAATGAATAAAGATGAACGTCTACAAGCACTAAGTAACCAATTTTCAAACATACCTGTTATTATGTCTCCCCCTGTATACAGGGGAGATATATTGTTTTTGTCCTGGGCGTCTGTCTGTCCTTCTGTCTGTCCGTCTGTCCGAAATCGTGTCCGCTCCATATCTCCAAGACGGCTTGAAGGATTTTCATGAAACTTGGGTCACATGTTCACCTCATCAAGGCGACGTGCAGAACCCGTGTCTCGACAATATAGGGTCAAGGTCAAGGTCACGCTTGAAGGTCAAAGGTTTGAGGCTTTATTTCGTGTCCGCTCCATATCTCCCAGACGGCTTGAAGGATTTTCATGAAACTTGGGTCACATGTTCACCTCATCAAGGCAACGTGCAGAACCCGCGTCTCGACAATATAGGGTCAAGGTCAAGGTCACGCTTGAAGGTCAAAGGTTTGAGGCTTTATTTCGTGTCCGCTCCATATCTCCGAGACGGCTTGAAGGATTTTCATGAAACTTAGGTCACATGTTCACCTCATCAAGGCGACGTGCAGAACCTGCGTCTCGACAATATAGGGTCAAGGTCAAGGTCACGCTTGAAGGTCAAAGGTTTGAGGCTTTATTTCGTGTCCGCTCCATATCTCCGAGACGGCTTGAAGGATTTTCATGAAACTTGGGTCACATGTTCACCTCATCAAGGCGACGTGCAGAACCCGCGTCTCGACAATATAGGGTCAATGTCAAGGTCACGCTTGAAGGTCAAAGGTTTGAGGCTTTATTTCGTGTCCGCTCCATATCTCCCAGACGGCTTGAAGGATTTTCATGAAACTTGGGTCAGATGTTCACCTCATCAAGGTGACGTGCAGAACTTGCTTCTCGACAATATAGGGTCAATGTCAAGGTCACGCTTGAAGGTCAAAGGTTTGAGGCTTTATTTTGTGTCCGCTCCATATCTCCCAGACGGCTTGAAGGATTTTAATGAAACTTTGGTCACATGTTCACCTCATCAAGGCGACGTGCAGAACCCGTGTCTCGACAATATAGGGTCAAGGTCAAGGTCATGCTTGAAGGTCAAAGGTTTGAGGCTTTATTTCGTGTCCGCTCCATATCTCCAAGACGGCTTGAAAGATTTTCATGAAACTTGGGTCACATGTTCACCTCATCAAGGCGACGTGCAGAACCCGCGTCTCGACCATACCGGGTCAAGGTCAAGGTCACGTTTGAAGGTCAAAGGTTTGAGGCTTTATTTTGTGTCAACTCCATATCTCCAAGACGGTTTGAAGGATTTTCATGAAACTTGGGTCAGATGTTCACCTCATCAAGGCGACGTGCAGAACCCGCGTCTCGACCATACTGGGTCAAGGTCACGCTTGAAGGTCAAAGGTTTGAGGCTTTATTTTGTGTCCACTCCATATCTCCTTAAAGGATTTTCATGATACGTGGGTCACATGTTCACCTCATCAAGGCGACGTGCAGAACCTGCGTCTCGACCATACCGGTTCAAGGTCAAGGTCACGCTTGAAGGTCAAAGGTTTTAGGCTTTATTTCGTGTCCACTCAATATCTCCAAGACGGCTTGAAGGATTTTCATGAAACTTGGGTCAGATGTTCACCTCGTCAAGGTGACGTGCACAACCCGCGTCTCGACCATACCGGTTCAAGGTCAAGGTCACGCTTGAAGGTCAAATGTTTGAGGCTTTATTTTGTGTCCGCTCCATATCTCCTTAAAGGATTTTCATGAAACTTGGGTCACATGTTCACCTCATCAAGGCGACGTGCAGAACCCGCGTCTCCACCATACCGGTTAAAGGTCAAGGTCACGCTTGAAGGTCAAAGGTTTTAGGCTTTATTTCGTGTCCAGTCAATATCTCCAAGACGGCTTGAAGGATTTTCATGAAAATTTGGTCACATGTTCACCTCATCAAGGTGACATGCAGAACCCGCGTCTCGAACATACTGGGTCAAGGTCACGCTTGAAGGTCAAAGGTTTGAGACTTTATTTTGTGCCGCTCCATATCTCCAAAACAGCTTAAAGAATTTTCATGAAACTTGGGTCACATGTTCACCTCATCAAGGCGACGTGCAGAACCCGCGTCTCGACCATACCGGTTCAAGGTCAAGGTCACGCTTGAAGCTCAAAGGTTTTAGGCTTTATTTCCTGTCCACTCAATATCTCCAAGACGGCTTGCTTATGTTTAGCAACAGTTGTTAACTGTTTTGAAGAATACTTCAGTCTTGAATGTTACAGCTGCAGTAAAAATATGTGTTTCTGTAAACCATTTGAAATCATGTCCACTTTGTACCAGGTCAAGACAAAACATTAGTAATTAAAAATTGAGTACTGTCCAACTTGGTCAAATTTTTGTTTGTCTGCTTTATAGGTTGGAATGTTTTGAGAGATTTTGACAGATATTTGAGGGGGAGACATATGTTTTTGTCAAAACAATTCTAGTTTTGTGAGTTTTCAGCTGTCCGTAACAATGTCCAGATACAGGTCAAAAGATGACATGATTTTCTTATTACTTTTTTCTAAATTTACTGGCTCGAAACCATTTGCTGGTGAGAAAGTGCTTTATTTTTGCAAATCTGCTGAATAAAGTCACAGTGCATCAGATATCCTAAATCTTAGAAATCTTGGATAGTTGAAACACCATGTTTAGCTCTTCTGATTTTTAAAGAAAAAAAAAGTCTGGCTATTATGATACCTTTGGCATCGTCTGCGTCGTCACAAAACTTTAACCTTACCTCATAACTCAAAATTCTCTAATGAAACTTGTTACACAAGTTCCTAGTTACAATTATGCATGCCTATACCAAGTCACATAACTCTGGCTTTAATAGTTATCCAGTAATGCCTCTTTTTTTACTTAGAAAAAAGCAGGCAGGCGTTGGGGTTTAATATTTGCTTTGCGGCACTCTTGTTAACAATTGTTTCAGTCATCCAGCTGCCAGTTCAGCCATCTATGTGTTTCCTGTCTTTTCCACATAAACCATTTGGTGAAAGACGAACGACATTTGTCGCATTGACTTTTGTCAAATGTCGGATATAATAAATTATTAGACATTGTAGACTGTGCCAGCCAAGACATCCACAACAGTATGGAAAATCTCTATAAATGAAAGAATCATTATTGAATAGAGTTGCAAAAAAATGGCAAAAGGAGAAATTACTCATCATGAACATTTCTCCTTATGCCACAATTGTTTTAAAAGGTAGTCTGCTGCAGATTTGTCAGAATGTGACAAGCAAGTCTACCTGTTGCCACACAATAATTGCAACTCTATTCAATAAATAATATTATATTTATAGAGATTTTATAAATTTTCGAATATACATTTTCAAAGTCGTCTGATGCAGAACATGTAGTTTGTAGGAAAGGGTTAAGATTGTTGTCTTGTTTATATATTTATGAGTATAAGCTTGCACTCATCATGATTTTAATTACCTTGTTAATGAAACCCCTTCACTGTTTCTGTTTCCTTTGCAGTACCATGACTTCGACCTGACAAGATATGCGTTGCTGACCAAACTGGTGTTTGCTGTGTTCATGATATTGGTACCCATCCTCTTGTTGAACATGTTGATAGCCATGATGGGAAACACCTACCAGACTGTCATATCTAAATCAGAAAAGGAGTGGAGAAAACAGGTACCAAACAACAGAACCAGTCATGATTATTTATTTTTCATTCAAAAGTTATGTTTATTGTAATGGATTATTTTCTGATAAGGACAACTTTAAAGCCCTCTGCAATAACATGTGAAAGCATTGTGGTATAGGGAGAAGTAAATCATAACAATCAATTTTACCCATCGGTGCAGTATTTCCAACTTCATATTTAAGTTTAAATTAATTTTCCCAATTTTTAGCTTGTCTGTTTTTTGAAGAAAAAAAAGTCAGGCTATTGTGATACCCTTGACTTCATTCCAAAACTTTAACCTTACCTCAAAAGACATTCAAAATTTTCAAATGAAACTTGGTACACATGCTCTATACCAAGTTACATAACTCTGGCTTTAATAGTTATTCATTCATGCCCTTTTTCGACGTTGGCATTCGCTCTGCGGCCCTCTTGTTAACAGTTATATGTTCATGAAATGTTTTCATCGCAGAAGACTGAAAACAATTGAGTTTTGTTTCTGACATGATATCATTTGATATCTCTCTCAACTCAAGTCAAATAACTTTATTGGGCAAGTCGGCACAAGATGTGACATTGGCCATACAAAATATATACAAAATGATTGAACATGCAAAAAACATGACTACAATATAAAAACACATGTATAATATTACAATTCACATATACATACTATTTTGTTGTGGTTGTGATTCAAATAGCAGGTATTGCTATGAGATCAGTCCTCCTATTTGAAGCTTCATTAATATATCTAACAAGACCTATTTGTAAATTACAATTTTTAGCTGACATTAATCATGAAAATTTAAACAGTGTTGGAAAAGAAGGTTTAAGATACTTATTTCTAATATCCCTTAACATTGGACATGTTAAGAACATTTAGCTCTCTCAAACATACAACAAACTTGCAGCAGATAAATTCAGCAAACATCTGCTGCAGATGGTTAAAAAGTGTCTGCGTGTAGGCGGAAAAGTAAATGGTAATTCACTTCTCATTCAAAATTCGTTGGACTTGAGAACCACATTATAACCAAATATGTTGTGTTGGGGGTGTATCAATATTTCCAACTCTAATAATTCTAATAATAAACATATATGTTGGGGGTAGGAAGTAATAGGTGATAATATGAGTTGTTAACCCTTTACCTCATATAGACGCTTTCTGACGCCTCTGCAGCAGACGGCTTTTTGGAAACATAGTGACAAAAGAAGAAATTGCTCAAATCGAGCAATTTCTCCTTTTGACACAATATTTTCCACTTTTAGTCATAGGTTATCCATTTAATTATTGAGACTTTCTATTTTTTAGCTCTACTGGCCAAAGGCCAGAAGGGCTTATGTCGTGGCGATTTGTCCGTCGTCCGTGCGTCCGTAAACAATTTCTTGTTAACACGATACAGTCTTCACCTTTGATTGTATCTCAACCAAACTTATACAGTAGTTAGATATCCATGAGAGCTCGGTTCCTTTCGAAAACCAGCCAGATCCGCCCATGCATGACTGGATTATGGCCCTTGAAATGGTCAAAATTGCTATAAAAGAGCTTGTTAACACGATACAGTCTTCACTTTTGATTGTATCTCAACCAAACTTATACAGTAGTTAGATATTCATGAGAGCTTGGTTCCTTTCGAAAACCAGCCAGATCCGCCCATGCATGACTGAATTATGGCCCTTGAAATTGTCAAAATTGCTATAAAAGAGCTTGTTAACACGATACAGTCTTCACTTTTGATTTTATCTCAACCAAACTTATACAGTAGTTAGATATTCATGAGAGCTCGGTTCCTTTCGAAAACCAGCCAGATCCGCCCATGCATGACTGGATTATGGCCCTTGAAATGGTCAAAATTGCTATAAAAGAGCTTGTTAACACGATAGTCTTCACTTTTGATTGTATCTCAACCAAACTTATACAGTAGTTAGATATCCATGAGAGCTTAGTTCCTTTCGAAAACCAGCCAGATCCGCCCATGCATGACTGGATTATGGCCCTTGAAATTGTCAAAATTGCTATAAAAGAGCTTGTTAACACGATACAGTCTTCACTTTTGATTGTATCTCAACCAAACTTATACAGTAGTTAGATATCCATGAGAGCTCGGTTCCTTTCGTAAACCAGCCAGATCTGCCCATGCAAGACTGGATTATGGCCCTTGAAATTGTCCAAATTGCTATAATTGAGCATGTGAACACAATAGAGGCTCCATTTACTATCTGATCTTCACCAAACTTAGATAGTAGTTAAATATTGATGAGAGCTTGGTTCCTTTTGAAAACCAGCTAGATCCGCCCATGCAAGACTGGATTATGGCCCATGAAATTGTAAAAATTGCTATAATACAGCTTGTGAACACAAAAGAGCCTCCATTTACTATCCGATCTTCATACATGCTCTGGATTGAAAATGACCAAAGAACCATACCAGTAGAGCATAGGCCCTCATGGGCCTCTTGTTGACAAAATATGTTCAAAGTCGTCTTAAAATTGTCTTATGAGGGAAAGGGTTAATTATAATTTTGATATTAGAAAGATATTGATGAAATCCATGTGCTCAATAATAATAAAAATTGCAGAAAAATAATTTATGTTAATAAATTCTGTGTACCCATTCTAGGGTAAAAAAATCAAATGGGCGTATTGTATGTAATTATTAATCTCTAATGTGCTTAACCCTTTCCCTCATACGACAATTCTGCAGCAGACGACTTATAACCTATCACTAAAAGTGGAAAACATTATGGCAAAAGGAGAAATTGCTCGTTTTGAGCAATTTCTTCTTTTGTCATTATGTTTTCAAAAAGCCGTCTGCTGCAGAGGCGTCAGAAAGCGTCTATATGAGGGAAAGGGTTAACTCTTTCCCACATACAGACAGTTTCGGCAGCAGATAATATTTGAATACATTGTGGCAAAATATGAAATTGATCATCATGAACAAATTCACCTTTTGCCATAATGTTTTCAACGTCATTTAATAATTTAACTCTACTTAATGGTGACTTTTCACGTTTTTGCTAAGATGTTTTCATAGTAGTATGCTGTAGATTTGTTGTTTTTGGAAAAGGATTAAAATACCAGAAATACACCTAAGAATTGGCAAATAATCCGTCATATGGTGAACTTATATTCTGATATGACATTTAAACGTTTCCCACATACAGCAAATCTGCAGCAGACAACTTTGAAAATGTCTACTCAAAAATATGGAAAATCTCTTCAATTGTAGGTATAATTACTGAAATAAGTTGAAAACATTGTGGCAAAAGGAGAAATTGCTTGTTTTGAGCAATTTCTCCTTTGGTCACAATGTTTTTAAAAGTTGTCTGCTGCAGATGCGTCAAAATGCATCTAAAGGTGGTAAAATTTTAAACATTTGTTACATTGAAATCATCTGATGAAAATTTAACATCTGGAAAAGGGGAGGTGTTGTTTAAATATGGCATATGAAAATATGGTTAAATATGAAAGTTTGTTCATTCTGAGCATGCAATTTCTCCTTTCCCCACAATGTTTTAAAGTCATCAGTTCTGCCGCGAAGGCATCAGAAGTTATTTGTTTCAGGGAAAGGATTATATGTTATTTAAATCAAATTTGTTTAATTTCAAAATAACAGCTTGATTTTGGGCTAAATAAAATTCTTTTATCGTAAATTCATTTAAATTTAACTACTTTCGTTTCTTTTTCTTTTACAAAATTTATGTATATTGCATTATTTTTTTCTAATATGGTATTCTATTTATTATTACAGCACATTTCTTAATTATACCCCCCTTCGAAGAAGAGGGGGTATATAGGAGTCACTGTGTCGGGCAGTCTGTCTGTCTGTCTGTCGGTCGGTCGGCCGGAAGCCATATTTTGTCTGGCATATTTCTTACAAACCACTGGGTGGAATTCAATTAAATTTTACATGAAGCTTCTATACCAAGAGGAGATGTGCATATCATAAAGGAGTTACAATTGCATGTTATTTTACAGAGTTATGGCTCTTTTACTTATTAAGTTATGGTGTAGGTCAAGGTGCTGTTTAGGGGGTATTTATCATCTTAAGTGATAGTTCTAGCTCATTTATTAGTCATTTATTTTATTTTTAGAAGTCTGTTGTCCATTGAAGAAACTGCTTTTTAAATATATGAAGTACATTGTGTACACTCTTAACCTTCCCTGTCCATTCTTTCCCATGATTGGTTTCAAAATGCATCTATTTGAGAGGAGAGTGTTAACTACCCACTGATCAGACTGTGGATATTCACAGATTGATCTGAAGCTACACTTGTCGTAATAGACCCAAGGTTATTTCTTTTGTTTGAGGTTCATACCTGGTCCCATGTAGCCAAAGAATATGTATAAGTGGATACTTATACTGCCTTGCTATAAATCTCGCTTTTGTAGCAAAATGGTAGAACTTTCACCTTCTGACAAATAGGTCCATGGTTCCAGCCCTGGTCAGGTTGCATCTTGAATGACTTACAATGGCCTCCAATTTTGGACTACATAGGGAAAACCTTGAGAATTTTTCACAGCATTCTCAGATTCCTGAAATTCTGACTCATTTCAAATTCGGAGGGGATATATGTAGATAAGGTATATATGTATAAGGGGACACTTATGCTGCCTTGCTATAGCGCTAGCTTTGGTAACAACATGGTAGAACTTTCACCTTCTGACAAATAGGTCCATGGTTAGGTCGCATCTTTAATGGTTTACAATGGCCTCCAATTTTGGACTTAGTAACATAGGGAAAACCTCCTGAAATTCTAGGACTTATTTCAAATTTGGAGAAAATATATTATGTAGATAAGGTATAAGTATAAGGGGATACTTATACTGCCTTGCTATATCGCTAGCTTTTGTAGCAATATGGTAGAGATTTTGACTGATCAAGTTTTGCACCCTGGTCAGGTTGATCTGTCATAATGATTTAACACACAGAACGATCTAACCAGCCTTTCCATCCATGCATTAAACATATAATAATGATGCAGCAGACTACTTTGATAAATCTATTCGAGTTAAACACTATAATTAATGGTATTTCACTTCAGCCAGTTCATCTAACATGGGTTTCATTGCTTTCTCCAAGCCAACTGGCTACCTTCGAACATAGACTTTTTAGCCCATAAGTTGAAGTGAAATAATGCTAGTCACGATAGCATGCATCAAGAATAGAAAAGATCGTAGGAAATGGTGAAATTATCATCTTTCCCAGATGCAGACGCATTTGAAGTGTTTTGAAGAAAACCACTTTATGAGTAATTTCCCTTATGCCACAATGTTTTCAAAAGTTATTTTCTGCAGTGGCGTCAGATAGTATCTGCATGTGGGAAAAGGTTAACAGACATAAAATATGAAAGGCTAATTATCCTGTGGATTTATTGTAGTGGGCCAAAATAGTGGTTGTGTTAGAGCGTGGATTTTCAAAGAAACAGTTACAGAGATTTCACAGGGAATACTCCATCAAGTTAGCAGGTCCAAGCAAGGGAGACGGAGAAGAAGTAGTGGAAATTCGGGCCTTGGTTGTGATAAAGACGTCGGCGAAAACGAAAGCCCGAGTGAGAAAGATAGCAGTGGCCAACTGGAAGGTAATTTCTTAGTTGATCAAGATTGATCAGTTAACCTTTTTCCGCATACAACAAATTTGCAGCAGTTGACTGAAATTTTCTTGGCAATATTATGGAAAATCTCTATAAATGAAAGTTTAAATATTGAATAGAGTTGAAAATATTGTGGCAAAAGGAGAAATTGCTTGTTTTGAGCAATTTCTTCTTTTGTCACATTTTTTTGAAAAAGTCATCTGCTGCAGAGGTGTCGGAAAGCGTCTATATGTGGGAAAGGGTTAAACCCTTATCCACTAGTAATATATCATTCTGCAGCAGAAAAGATCTTTCAGCTGTTCACATAAAATCCCATTTCAACAAGCAAGAAAGTCTCGGTATTAGTGCATACTTATACTGCCTAGCTAGCTTTGGTAACAACATGGTAGAACTTTCACCTTCTGACAAATAGGTCCATGTTTAGGCCGCATCTTTAATGACTTACAATGGCCTCCAATTTGGACTAAATAGGGAAAACCAAGAGAATGTTTCACATCATTCTCAGACACCTGAAATTCTATGACATTTCAAATTCGGAGGGGATATATGTAGATATAAGGTATATGTATAAGTGGATACTTATACTGCCTTGCTTTAGAGCTAGCTTTGGTAACAACATGTTAGAACTTCCACTTTCTGACAAATAGATCCATGGTTAGGTCGCATGTTTAATGGTTTACAATGGCCTCCAATTTTGGACTACATAGGGAAAACCTTGAGAATTGTATGTGATATAAAGCTTTACCATCGCTTCTCCTTAATTATATTTGAGGCTTGCCCTACATAAACCAACTATAAAGAATTTGCATCCATTGTAGATCAATATCAACTAAAGCCTGTGTGTGGACTGATATGGCTCTGCATTGTTTATGAATAAGTCTCAGAAGTTTTAACTCTTTCCCACATACAGACGCTTTCTGAAGCCCCTGCAGCAGACGACTTTTGAAAATATTGTGCCAAAATGAGCCATTTCTCCTTTTAACACAATATTTTCAAAAAAAATTCAATAATTGTTCTTTCATTTATAGAGAGTTTCTATATTTTGACTATATGTTTCAAAGTCGACGGCTGCAGATGTGTGGTATGTGGGAAAGGGTTAACCCTTTCCCTGATACAGCAATTCTGCAGCAGCCGACTTTGAATGTATTTTGTTAAAATATAGAAAATCTCCATAATTGAATGGATAACCTATCACTAAAAGTGGAAAACATTGTGGCAAAAGGAGAAATTGCACGTTTTGTGCAATTTCTTCTTTTGTCACTATGTTTTCAAAAAGCCGTCTGCTGCAGAGGCGTCAGAAAGCGTCTATATGAGGGAAAGGGTTAAGGAAATTGAGGACAACCAACACTTATTTGTATCAGATTGCATTGATGAGTTGGTAGCTTATTCTTTACATTTGTATTTAATATATTGTGGGGTAAGCAATAATATTGACTAGCTGGTTTCAGAATAAATGGACCAGTAAAACTGGTAGCACAACCGGGAATCACTGCAATATAACTGAAAAATTGTTGAAAGTGGTGAAAACACCATACAAACAAACAAATTGCAATAAATATGAGTAGATTGTTTACCTGTAGCAAAGCTTATTGGCTTTAGGAAAACAGTTACCACCATCATTTGGTGACTATTTAAATGCAACCCAAGTACCATAACTCTTGCAAACATTAGCTGACGACTTTGAAGACATCTAAGCAAAACCTTTCGAAATGAGGTTGGCATTATGAGCAATATTTCCATTTGCCACAAGGTTTTCATAAGGCATCTGCTGCAGAGGCGTCAGAAAGCGTCTATATTTTGGAAAGGGTTAATAAAAAAGATTTCTTTGAAAAAAGGGTTTTGAGGAGCCTTAATCCTTTCCCATATACATGTATACAACAAATCTGCATCACACGTCTTTGAAAATATATAGGCAAAAGTAAAACAAAATCTCTAATGAAAATATAAATATTGACTAGAGTTGAAAACTTTCTTGCAATTTCTCCTTTTGCAACACTTTTGTTTTTCAAAAATCGTCTGTCGCAGAGGCATCAGAATGTGTCTGCAATTAATTTGTTTATTTTATATTTTACAGAAACTTGGTCATGAGATTATTACACAGTTGAAAATCCAGAAAAAGCAAGGCAAGACTGGGCCACTTCGGTTACAGAAAGTGAACAAAAAGCATAGTACAGTAACAACACCGGGTAGGGCTGCAGAATATGATTACGACGATGATACAAAATTCACTAATATTACAGACCAGCTTGCATTTGTGAAAGATATAGATCTAACAAAAGGACAAGCCTTTATTAAAGAACCGAAAGACCTTGAGAAAACTGTTAAACCAATGACAAACGGAATTGATAATTCCGTTGAAGGATGTCAAGACAAAAAGGGTTCTGATTTAGATCATTCTCATGTACCGAATGGTAATGTGACAAAAAGTGTGAAAAAATATGTGAAAAAACCAAATGGTACACCCAAATCTAGTCCGAAGACAAGACATTTTTCTTCCAATAGAGTGACTCCCCTTCCAGAAGACTTTGAGCTTAAAAGTGATCTCGGTTTTCAAGCAAAATCTAATCTGATATCTGATACAGCAAAGGATAGACCTGAAGCTCCTAGTTATGATTCTGTGTTAGGTCCTGACCTGGATAAAGATAAGGAAGACTTTACTCAGTTTGTTGTTAAACCTGATGATGGATATGTTAGTCATGCTTCACATGAAATTTCTAATGAATCTAAGAGTCCAAATGGACCAGACACTGCACCAAGGGCCGAGAGTGCTGACTCTAAAACTTTGTATGACCAGTGGGTGAATGAAATAATTGAGGCTACTCCCACCCCAGGGCCTTCGCCAAGTAAAAGTGATATGTCACTTTCACCTGGAAGAAAAAGACACAAGGATAAAAAACACAAGAAGGACAAAAAGAAAGATAAAAAGAAAGATAGGGACGGAAGTGGTGAAAGAAGTAAAGAAAGGAAAGAGAAATCAGGCGGTAAGAAAACTCCCACATCTGACCAATATTTGCTAGGGGGGTCTGAGGATGAAAGCAATCTATAAGGTTGTTATTGTGATATAGAGTGAGATTCTTTTTTGTTACTAGGGTAACGGAACATTGATGGTTGGCCAAAAAGATGGAATTGGAGTGACTTTTTTAATCCTCGATTCAATGGATTGAATGTGACCATGGAAGAGATTTAATGGGATAGAAGGTTTAAAAAAAAGTGAACTTGGATGAGATTTAATGGCATTAAAGGTTAAAATAAGTGACCTTGGATGGTATGTAATGGAATTGAAGATTTAGAAAATGACCTTGGATGGAAGTGAAGGTTAAAGATAACTATTGATCTGGTCTTCAATTTAGCAGCGCTTAAACCCTTTCCCACATACAACAAATCTGCAGCAGACAAAATTATTGAGAAGAGTTGAAAACATTTTGCCAAAAGGAGAAATTGCTCATTATGAGTGAAAGCACCAGAGGATAAAAATGTAACAGCTTGAACATTGAAAGTGTTCTTTTGATACCAAGTTTAAACAATTGTGGAAAAATAGAGAAAGCATTTCTTTTTTTTCCCTTGATGTTTTTGAAATGTGTCTCCTTCTGAGTCATAGATGCTGTCTGTTTCAGGTAAAAGGTTAGAGTCTTTGACATGATATATGTCAGTGAAAGTAACGAAGTGGGAGCATTATTTTTATAAGTCTGAGAAGCGGTTTGGCATTATTTGTGACATGACCCAACCATTTAACTTATATGTTAATTGTAAACATTGGAGAGAAAAACTGTATCATCTAGTATTTGGATATTTTTATGCCCCCCCGGAATCTCCGATTCGGGGGGCATATAGTTTTTGGCCTGTCTGTCTGTCTGTCTGCACGTTGGTCTGCACGTCTGTCTGCACAAAAAAAACTTTAACCTTGACCACTTCTTTTGAACCATAACAGGTACGGCTACCATATTTCACATGTGTATTCCTTGTGACATGACCTTTCTGTCAGTACCAAAACTTTTGACCTTGCGACCTTGACCTTTGACCTAGATGTAGTATTTGGCCTGTCTGCACGAAAAAAACTTTAACCTTGACCACTTCTTTTGAACCATAACAGGTACGGCTACCATATTTCACATGTGTATTCCTTGTGACATTACCTTTCTGTCAGTACCAAAATGTTTGACCTTGCGACCTTGACCTTTGACCTAGATGTTGCCATTCTCGAAAAAAACTTTAACCTTGGCCATTTCTTTTGAACCATAACAGGTACGGCTACCATATTTCACATGTGTATTCCTTGTGACATGACCTTTCTGTCAGTACCAACATTTTTGACCTTGCGACCTTGACCTTTGACCTAGATGTAGTTTTTGGCCTGTCTGCACGAAAAAACTTTAACCTTGACCACTACTTTTGAACCATAACAGGTACGGCTACCATATTTCACATGTGTATTCCTTGTGACATTACCTTTCTGTCAGTACCAAAATGTTTGACCTTGCGACCTTGACCTTTGACCTAGATGTTGCCATTCTCGAAAAAAACTTTAACCTTGGCCATTACTTTTGAACCATAACAGGTACGGCTACCATATTTCACATGTGTATTCCTTGTGACATGACCTTTCTGTCAGTACCAACATTTTTGACCTTGCGACCTTGACCACCTTTGACCTAGATGTTGCCATTCTCGAAAAAAACTTTAACCTTGGCCATTACTTTTGAACCATAACAGGTACGGCTACCATATTTCACATGTGTATTCCTTGTGACATTACCTTTCTGTCAGTACCAAAATGTTTGACCTTGCGACCTTGACCTTTGACCTAGATGTTGCCATTCTCGAAAAAAACTTTAACCTTGGCCATTACTTTTGAACCATAACAGGTACGGCTACCATATTTCACATGTGTATTCCTTGTGACATGACCTTTCTGTCAGTACCAACATTTTTGACCTTGCGACCTTGACCACCTTTGACCTAGATGTTGCCATTCTCGAAAAAAACTTTAACCTTGGCCATTACTTTTGAACCATAACAGGTACGGCTACCATATTTCACATGTGTATTCCTTGTGACATGACCTTTCTGTCAGTACCAACATTTTTGACCTTGCGACCTTGACCTTTGACCTAGATGTTGCCATTCTCGAAAAAAACTTTAACCTTGGCCATTACTTTTGGCCATTACTTTTGAACCATAACATATACGGCTACCATATTTCACATGTGTATTCCTTGTGACATGACCTTTCTGTCAGTACCAACATTTTTGACCTTGCGACCTTGACCTTTGACCTAGATGTTGCCATTCTCAATTTTTTTTTTAACCTTCCCCACTACTTTTGAACCATAACAGGTAAGGCTACCATATTTCACATGTGTATACCTTGTGACATGACCTTTCTGTCAGTACCAACATTTTTCACCTTGCGACCTTGACCTTTGACCTAGATGTTGCCATTCTCGAAAACAACTTTAACCTTGACCACTACTTTTGAACCATAACAGGTAAGGCTACCATATTTCACATGTGTATTCCTTGTGACATGACCTTTCTGTCAGTACCAACATTTTTGACCTGGCGACCTTGACCTTTGACCTAGATGTTGCCATTGGGGGGCATCAGTGTTTCACAAACACATCTTGTTTTTATTTGAGACAGAGTAAAAACATGTGGGGAAAAGTGTTGATATTTAGCAATTTCTCCTTTTTTCTGAATGTTTATAGAAAGTCGAATGCCGCAGATGCATCATACGTTGTTTATATCAGGGAAGGGGTCAAAGTAATAGTTTGGGTGCTAAGAGGTAAATGTGATGAATAGAACAATATTGTAAGATAATTTCCTAATACATGTAGTATGATTTTGTAGTCGGCTGCTGTAATCCTTTTTCAAATCTGCTGCAGACGACTTTGTGAAAATCTAGGCAAAAACATTGAAAATCTCTATAAATGAATATATTGTTACGTCAAAAAGATGAAAAGATTGTGGCAAGATGATAAATTGCCCGGTTTGAGCAATTTCTCCTTTTGTCATAAAGTTTTCAAAAGTTGTCTGCTTCAGAGGCATCAGAAAGTGTCCTTATGTTGGAAAGGGTAAATCCTTTCCCCCATTTCAGATATGTTTTTACGCATTTACAGCAGACGTCTTTCACGTAGATATTGGCAAAAGCAACTCTGTTCAAAAGAGATACATTCATTTATTAAAAGTTTCCAAATCTTTACCAAGATATTTCAAAATTTGCCTCCTACAATTTGATTGTTTCTTGGAAAGGATTTAACGCTTTCCCTCATATAAACTCTTTCTGACGCCTCTGCAGCAGACAGCCTTTTGAAAACATAGTAACAAAAGAAGAAATTGCACAAAACATGCAATTTCGCCTTTTGCCACAATGTTTTCCACTTTTAGTCATAGGTTATCCATTCAATTATCCCTTTCCCTCATACGACAATTCTGCAGCAGACGACTTTGAACGTATTTTGTCAAAACATAGAAAATCTCCATAATTGAATGGATAACCTATGACAAAAAGTGGAAAACATTGTGGCAAAAGGAGAAATTGCACGTTTTGTGCAATTTCTTCTTTTGTCACTATTTTTTCAAAAAGCTGTCTGCTGCAGAGGCGTCAGAAAGCGTCTATATGAGGGAAAGGGTTATAGAGATTTTCTATATTTTGACAAAATATGTTCAAAGTTGTCTGCTGCAGTTTGACGTATGAGGGAAAGGGTTAAAACATGTAGTATTGTGAAAACATTTGATGACTGGAAAACTGTAAATAAAGTTGAAAACATTGTGGCCAAAGGAGAAATTACTCATCATGAGCAATTTCACCTTTGGCCAAAATGTTTTCAAAAGTTGTCTGCTGTTATTGCGTCAAAATGCATCTGCAGGTGGGAAAGGGTTAAAATATCATTGAAATGCACTAAAAAATAGATAGACAAAGTAACCTTGTGACTGGTCCCATGTCAGTCACAACACAGTCATGTACATTTGTAAATCAGAAGTTCACTTTAAATAGACACAGAGTCGTTAACAATTTGAGTTAACAAGAAATTGTTTGTTTTATCAATTTCGGTTTTCTCATGAATGTTTTTAAAAGCCGTCAACTCCAATGCATTTAGATTCCAGTCTAACAAGGAGAGGGTTTGAAAATGTTGTTTTTTTCCTTGAAAAAAGTGATAAAATACGTGAATTTCTAAAAATATCTAGTTCACCTGAGCACAAAGTGCTCAAAGTGAGCTTTTGTGATCACCCTGTGTCTGTTATCTGTCGTTATGTGATGTTGTCAACAATTTTTTTAACCGAAATCTCCTCTTTTACCACTGGGCCCCTTTCAACCGAACTTTACAGGAATATTTCTTTGGTGGCTGCTTTTCAAAACATGTTCAAAGAATTAACTTCTATCCAGGAAAACGACAAAACTTTGAAATTCTTCTTCTCTAATTCTGTTGTTCTGACTTCAACAGGATTTGGCAAAAATGTTTCCTGAATGACCCTTCACAAAATTTGTTCAAAACATGGTGGCAAAATGAGATAAATTTAACAAAACCATCTTCTGCTCCGAAAGTGCTTTTCTGTTCATTGGGTTACTCTCTATTGTTTAAACTTTCCCTCATACAATAAATCTGCAGCAGACGACTTTAAAAACATAACTGAACAAATTGGAAACTCCCTTCAAATGAAAGTACGATAATTGAATAGAATTGAAAACATGGTGACAAAAAGAGAAATTTCTTATTTTGAGCTTTTGAGAAAGTGTCTATATGAAGGACAAGGTTAAAATAGTTTGATTTGTTAAAAACATGAACACCCAGCAGCATTAGAAAAGGGACACAATTACAAAACTTTGAGATTCTTCTGCTTTGTAACTGCTTGTCTGATGTCAAGCCAATTTGACACAAATATTTCTCATTTGACTCGATAAAAAATGCTCAAGACATTTTGATTTGTAAAAGAACATGGCTACCAGGTCACATCAGAAAAGGAGTTGTTAACTGACGAGACTTTCCAAATGCTTGTCTTATTCCAAGATGTTTTTGCAGGAATGTTCCTTAAGTGGCACTCTGTAAAGTGTCTTCAAATTATTTTGATAGGTAAATAAACAAGACTGCTAGGGGCTAGGACATGTTGTGCAGATTAAACCTTTCCCTTCTATAGACACATTTTGAAACATCAGCGACAGACAACTTTTGAAAACCTCGTGACAAAACAAGCAATTTCTCCTTTTGCCACAACCGTTTCAATTTTTTCCGTAATTATACCTACAATTATAGAGATTTGCCGTATTTTTTATTAAATATTTTCAAAGTCGTCTGCTTCAGATTTGTTGTGTGTGGGAAACGATTAAAAGTGAAAGTTTTAAATAGCATTTTTCAGAATAATTTAATGCCCTGTTAAAAATGATCTTGGTAAAAGGACGTTTTCACAGGTGAGCGATTGAGGTCATAATGGACCTATATTGTTATATATTTGTTTTTATTTTTTGTAAATACTGTATTTACAAACCATGACACTAAAATTGTGATACATTTGTAAAATATATTGATAAATATTTCATTTTGTGAAAACAACTTCTTTTTAACCTTTAACCTAATATGCAATTTTTATTCATCAGTCAGAAATGGTCTTTCAGAGAAAGGGTTCAATTGAGCTAGTTGCCTTGTTACATGATTTAACCCTTTCCCACATACCAACATATCTGCAGATGACTTTGAAAACACCTAGGGAAAAAAATATAGAAAATCTCTGAAAATGAGGATGTGATTACTGAAAAGAGTTAAAAACTTTGCTTTTGTGATCGCCCTTCGTCCGTCGTCTGTTTGTGATCGCCCTTCGTCCGTCGTCTGTTTGTGATCGCCCTTCGTCCGTCGTCTGTTTGTGATCGCCCTTCGTCTGTCGTCTGTACACAATTTCTTGTGAACATGATCAAGTCTTCATTTATTATCCGATGTTTACCAAACCTATTCAGTAGCTAGAAAACCAGCCAGATCCGTTTATGCATCATTGTCTTTGTGCGACCTTCACCATGACTTTTGACAATCTTTCTTATTTTTGTAGAGCAATTATATTAGGACCCTTAAACACTTACTCAGGTGAGCGATATAGGGCCATCATGGCCCTCTTTTTTCACAAGGTTTTCAAAAGTCGTTTGCTGTAGAGGCGACAAAATACGTCTATATGTGGCCCGGAAAGGATTAATTAAAGTACAGTTTATACTCCGTCCATGTCTATATAAGCTTGAGATTTTTTGACAGTAAAGTCTTGCATTCAACTTGGAAATAAACAAAATAAAATTAAGGTTTATTCTGATTAAAAGTAAAGCAATTCACTTTGCACAATAATTGATTCAAAATATTGTTGGGATAGGAAAAAGAATAATCTTTTTTTGAGCAACTTTTCTTTTTTCATAAGTTGTTTTCTGCAGTGGCCTCACAAGTTGTTCTAATGCAGATTCATGCAATTCAAAACTGTATACCCAACCTTCTTCTATATACATCCAATCTGCAGCAGACAACATTGAAATCATCTAAGCAAAATATGTTAAATCTCAATACATATGTAATTGAAAAGCTTATTATTGAATAGAGTTGAAAATATTGTGGCAAAAGGAGAAAATGCTCATTTTTAGCAATTCCTCCTTTTGTCAAAATGGTTTCAAACTTTGTCTGCTGCAGATGATATAACAAAGTGTCTGTATGTGGGAAAGGGTTAATATTGTATTCAAGTTTTGTCTGCTATGAAAATGCCTTTCTGTAAGTTAAATTATTATGTCATCTCAGAATTTAAATGTTTAAATATTATTTAAGATTGAAAACCCTTTAGGAAAAAGGAGAAACTTCTTGATTGGTGCAGTTTCTACTATTCTTACACTATTTTCATGTCATCTATCATCACATCTTTAACCTTTTCTCACATACAGACACTTTCGGACGCCTCTGCAGCAGATGACTTTTGAAAACACTGTGGGAAAAGGAGAATTTGCTCTTATTGTGCAATTTCTCCTTTTGCCACAAATGCTTCGACACTATTTGATAATTAAATTATCATTTTAGGAGATACTTCTCGTTTTTTGCAAATATCTATTCAAAGTCGTCGGCTTCAGATTTATTGTATGTGGAAAAGGGTAACCCTTTCCCTCATATAGACACTTTCTGATGCCTCTGCAGCAGACGGCTTTTTGAAAACATAGTGACAAAAGAAGAAATTGCACAAAACGTGCAATTTCTCCTTTTGCCACAATGTTTTCCACTTTTAGTCATAGGTTATCCATTCAATTATGGAGATTTTCCATTTTTTGACAAAATATGTTCAAAGTCGTCTGCTGCAGAATTGTCGTATGAAGGAAAGGGTTAAAGGTCAACTGCTGCAGAAGCATCAGAGGGTTGTTTACTTATACATACACCCTTTCCTACACAGACAGATATTGATGCAGCAAATGACACAGACAGATATTGATGCAGCAAAATGACACTGGCAGATTTTGATGCATCTGCAGCAAATGACATTTAAAAACATTAATCAATATGAGAATGTTATCCTTTTGCCACAATGTTTTCATCTTCATTCAATTATTAGGCTTTATGTTTATAGATTTTCCACATTTTTTGCCAAGATATTTTCATAATTATCTGCTGTTGTATATAGAAAAGTATTAATCACACACCCACATTTTGGCAAATCTAATAACATTTTATATTTTGATGATCGTTAAGATTATTTTTATAATCTTGTTTACCCAAATCAATGCACCAGTCCTATCTATGAATAACACTTATTCTTACAACAACTGATACACTGTATACACTTTTCCTTACAGTATGAAAAGGAAACAAAAATTGCACAAAACAAATCATTTCTCCTATTCTCTCATGTTTTACAAATCTGCATCCTTCCTTTTTCTTATATGCATGGAGTAAGAACATTGAAAACTATGAACATTGAAAACTATGTGTTTGTTTTAAATCAGATGAGCGATTTAGCATCATCATGGTCCTCTTGTTTTTTTTTTTTTTTTTTTTTTTTTAATTTTGTATAATTGGTAAAGTGAAACCTATTCCTGTGAATGCACATTTGAGTGATTTTTTTTTTTTCTGGCATTTTCATAACTAGCCATGAGCAGGCTTATCTATTATTCTCTTCAAATATTATAGGATATATAATAATATAACAAAATATACTGATCTTACTCAATACTGATAACTTTGTTTACCCATGTCCCACTTGATGGCTTATATAAACCATATTCTGATTGATATTACAGTGAACTGTACACAGCATTAGGGACCAAGCTCAGCATGTACATTCATCCAAACAAATCTTTGCCTACATGGTTCGTTTTCCTTTCATAAATCACTTCATATATCACATATATACCAGTTTTAGGAATTAAACTAGATAAGAGTTTAGAAATTGAATACTACCGTGAAAAGAAATGATTAGCCAATTTGTTTATTTTTTGGACTATTAAAAATGTCTGTAATTGCAATAGCTGTACTTTTAAGTGAGCTGTTATGTAATATAATAATTTAACCCTTTCCCACATAGCAAGAATCTGCAACAGACGACTTTGAAAACGTCTAGGCAAAATTGTGGAGGATTTCTTTTTTATAAATTTAAGTATGGCGTATGAAGTTGAAAAACATTGTGACAACGCACCAATTGCTTGTTTTGACCATTTTCTCCTTTTGCCAATATGATTTTAAAGGTCATCTGCTGTGGATGTGTCAACAGAGGTGGTAAAGGGTTAAACAAGTTGTTATTTAGAATGGTGTACGTTTATTGTACTATATTTATTAATGAATACACTAGTTGTCAATTTGTTAATCTGTACCAAACTACTTGGCATTAACACTACAAAACACCATAGACAAATAAACATTTCGTCTCTGACTTCAATGTTATATATTGTTATTCCCCATCCTCCAAGCAAAAGAAGTGTTGTTGAATATAAGAGCCCCGCATGTCAGTCTCTCTTAACCTTTTCCCACATACAGACGTTTTCCGATGCCTCTGCATCAGGCGCATTTTGAAAGAAAATGTGGAAAAAGAGGAAATTGCTCATGATGATCAATTTCCACTTTTGCCACAATGTTTTTCACCTCTTTTCAATTATCTATACTTCCTTCGTAGTTTCCGTATTTTTGACCAAATATTTTTACAAATGTGTCCGCTGCACTTGTGTTGTAAGTGGGAACTTGTTTATGTATGTAAGTACAAAGTAGGACTATAAGTTTACACCCCTTTAACATTAGAAGCTCATAATCATACAAGTTCATTGCTTCAAGGTAAAGATCGATAGGAAATAATTAATATACTATTTTATAATCCCTTCGCGCATGCATAATTACTTTTGAAACCATTTATAACCCTTTCAATGCTGAATTCTTAACCCTTTTCCTCATATAACAATTCTTCAGCAGACGGCTTTGAACATATTTTGTCAACAAAATAGAAAATCTCTATAATTAAATGGATAACCTTTGACTAAAAGTGGAAAACATTGTGGCAAAAGGAGAAGTTGTTCGCTTTGATCAATTTCTTCTTTGGTCACTATGTTTTCAAAAAGCCGTCTGCTGCAGAGGAGTCAGAAAGCGTCTATATGAGGAAAGGGGTTAAAAAGACATTGTCTAGATTTTGCATAGTTAATTATACGAATACCAAGATTCAGTCGTTCAGTTGAGCAGTCAAACGTATAAAGTCTGGTTAGATGGCGCGGATACGCCGGCTTGTCCTGCTCTTTTCTGGTTGCACAGGCTTCACAAAATAGGCTCCAGTAGTCAAAGGGTTAAATTCAGGGACATTCTCCTTTTCTCACAACGGTTAAACCGGTTTCATATATATATATATATATATATATATATATATACTCTTGGTGTTGATAGATTCCGATATACTTCCGATATTTTCCATGAGTAACACGTTTTGGAATCAAACGACTTAGGAAAATAAACCTGACGAGCGATGGCGTTTGCTCCGCGGCGGCCTTGTTTCATATTCTTCTCTTCTGCTGACATTTGCTCTTAAAATAACTAAACAAAAATAAGTAGCACGTGTAAGCAGAAGGTAGATATGAATGAACTAAGTGGGAAAGAGTTAGGTAAAGCTTCGTTAGTATCACCCAGTCTAGGCAGATGACATTAGAACGGTACACCAACCATTAACCCTTTCCCATATACAACAAATCTGCAACGGACGACTTTAAACATATCATTATTAAAAAGTGTAAAACCTCTTTAAATAAAAGTACAATTATTTAATAGAGTTGAAAACATTGTGGTAACAGGTGAAATTGCTCATTATAAGCTATTTCTCCTTTTGTCACAATGTTTGACAGGTTCGTTGACTGCAGAGTCGCCAGAAATAAACATTTTGGCGACCAGCGGGGGGTTCGTTAACGAATATCTAGAAACCGGCTCATCCAGTTTTTTCGTAGGTACGTTTAACCCGCACAAGTTCGGGTTAATAAGATACTACAAATATAGTCTCTATATGGTCAATATGCTATTCTGACCGTAATGCTTTCGTATTAGAAATTGTCATTATTATTATAGTACTGTATATGAACCATCAGAAACATTTTAATACATATAGAGACACTATGTATTGTAACACTGTCCTTCGTTGGATTGTCTACATTTTCTCAAACGAAAACGATACTGTAATTTTAATCATAGAGCGAGATCTTAACCCGGTCTTGCGTGGTATTTTTTCAAAATGTTCTCAAATGAAAACTCGGGACGGGGGACGCCTGTGCCATATGAAACAAGTTTATTTTTGAAACTTGCATCCCTTTCCCTCATATAGACGCTTTCTGACGCCTCTGCAGCAGACAGCTTTTTGAAAACATAGTGACAAAAGAAGAAATTGCACAAAACGTGCAATTTCTCCTTTTTCCACAATGTTTACCACTTTAAGTCCTGTGTTATCCATTCAATTATTGAGATTTTCAAGTTTTTGACAAAATATGTTCAAAGTCGTCTGTTGCAGAATTGTCGTATGAGGGAAAGGGTTAAATATTATTGATGTCTTCGTCCTGGAGACTTTCAAACCTTTCCCATATATATATGCAACTTTGAACGCATCATAAAACCTCTGCAAATGACAGTATTTATTAGATCTACAAACATTGTGGCAAAAGGAGAAATTGCTCATGATAAGCATTTTTTCACTTTTGTTACTATGTTTACAAATGTCGTAAACTACAGGTGCGTTAAAACCAGTACTCGTACTAAAACTATGGAGATATCTTAACCCTTTCCCTCATACGACAATTCTGCAGCAGACGACTTTGAATATATTTTGTCAAAACATAGAAAATCTCCATAATTACATGGATAACCTATGACAAAAAGTGGAAAACATTGTGGCAAAAGGAGAAATTGCACGTTTTGTGCAATTTTTTCTTTTGTCACAATGTTTTCAAAAAGCCGTCTGCTGCAAAGGCGTCAGAAAGCGTCTATATGAGGGAAAGAGTTAACAGGTGAGATCCGTTTGTAATGAGACTCCAATCCGGGTCATGTTGGTCAAGGCATTGGCGTTCTACATGTGAGTAAGTCTATCTCACTTTAATTCTACTGTTTCCGCGATGCTTTCAACTCTGTTCACTATCTATACTTTCATTTATAGAGATGCTCCATATGTTTGCCAACATGTTTTCAAAGCCGTCTACTGAAGATCTGGTATATGTGGGCAAGGGTTAAGCGCCAATTATTTAGTATCCGTAACTCCGATTTTAAAGGAATGTCACTTTTATACGATTTCCGATTTGCAACAAACTCGCAACAGAAAACTTTAAATAATTTAGGCAAAAAACTATGGAACATCTGTATATATACAAGAATAATTATTTAACAAAATTGTGTTTATAAATGCCGTCTGTTGCAGTTAGGTAAAATGCGTCTGAATGTATAGTAAAGGATAAACAAGACGTAGTATATCTCCCTTTTTAGATGGTCGAACTGATTTGAATCGTCTCTTCATGCTTGATGTACCCGACAGTTTGTGTACGAATTCTCATCTCATATAACGTTAAGTTAATATGAATGAGACAAAGTCCCTTATCCAATATACAGGGTAAACATAGTCTTAGCTGTTGTGTTTTAAAATTCGGTTTAATATTCATAGTCCAATTATCAATTGGATCATAAACAGGAAGTATATTTATGGAATATCTGTGTTGGAATCAATATTTGTTAAATTATTGAGTTTTGTGTTGGCTGTAATTTGGAAATAGTTTTAGTTTGTGTGTAAGATGACAGCATGCCATTCGTACATAGCATGTGTTTGTAGGCTAATAACTATGAACATAATAGGTAAACTGAGAGGTGTTGCCACACGGCTCACGACTGGATTGCATCTCTATTAAGGTTCAAAGTTCTTTAACAAATTCAAATGAAGTCTTATTTAGATAATGCTCGTGTCGAATTTAATAAGAATACCACCAATGACGATCTCAATGTAACCGTTGGTGCAAAACATCCTCCAGTTCTTGTTTTAAAACTCCGGTATTCATATGAATGAAACCAAACAACAAAGCACACCAGTTTATATGGATAACAATATATATAATTCTCCATCTTATACTCTTAAATCTCATGCCTGTGACGTATGTTTAAATATGCTAGATCTGTAGAACAGTTGCCCATGCTATATCTGATGCGGGATATACATATATAGAGCAATTGGTCAAATGAAATTAAACGTCAAAATGGACCACGATTCAACAGAGCTCAGCGCAATGAGGAGTTCCTCCTTGAGTAGTGGATATGGGACCGACTTCCCCGATGTCAATAACATAGACGACGTAATGGACGCTATAGACATTTGTGAGAAATACGACGTCCCGTATGAAGGACTCGACGATGTGGATGACTTTGTCGAGAGACTTAGGCTACATTTCATGAAAGAGCGTGGACAGGAGTCGAGAAAAGAACTGGTAAGTGATATATCTGCCTATTTTATATTTCAGACCTGTAGATAAGAATAAGGTATTTTACATCCCCCAAATCTTTTTCTGATTAAGGAGAACAGAACAGAACATTGTTTATTTCTTTTGACTTGTACATAGTACACCATCATACACTCAAATACAAAATACAAACTATACAATACCTCACATGAAAACATGAAACGAACGAAAAAGAAAAAGAAAACAGGGTGTTAAATACAAGTTATTGAAGACAAACAAAACACTTGACGTTATTATAAAGAAAATATTAAAAAGCAAATATTGTTACAAACATCAAGGTAATTTTATATCTTTCTTTTAAGGCATCTCTAACAAACTTAGCTACGTTGCATAATCTTTCTTTGTTTTTACATTTGAGCAACTCGAGAAATTTGAACATTGACGGCTTTATAAAATGATATGTATGGATAAATGTTCTACGTAAATCGTTAAAAGATGGGCATAGACGAGTTTTGTTGAGTACCACGTTTAGTTAGGTCATAAGTGAGATATAGTTGGAATAATACCAGTTTATCTAGCCATCCGCACAGTCTGATCATGATATTCACTGTTCACATACTAATTTCAAAAGCTTGTTAGAAGCTTGTTGTGTAGACTCAGATAAGACGGATACGATGTACAGGCTGACTGAAACCTAAACTGTACAGATTGCCAACTAATACCTTTTTCTAATGGACGAGCTCATACGTGGATCTGCAACATTGAAGATATTCACACCAATCATTATTCAAAAATCTAATTTCACCAGTAAGGAAATAACTTCTATTATCTGGTGGTGTATATACTATTCTTTGTTCACTTTATATTCAATCTCAAAGGGGGCGGGGCGTTTTAGACAACAATTTACAAAGAAACTCTAGGCAGTGTGCTATCAATCATAGCGCTATATTGTGTATTTGTGGATAAACCAGTGAGTAAAACGTTGTGAAGACAATTGGACCCGACTCTAGGCCTATATAGTAGGACATTTTGTAATGAGACAATGTTTTGACTTTTGGGTATCTCGTAGTCTGAAAAAAAAAGAGGTATACTTTACCGAAAAAAAGGATGACAACTCGCCCCAAAGACAACTCTCCCAACACCTGAGTCAACTCGCTCGTAGTCAAACTCGCCCTAGGACACTCGCCCCAAATTATTATAACAGCAAGATGCTTTTTAACGTCACCGAGAATAGTATAACCATCCGACATATAATGATCACATACAATTAGTAATTATTTATTTTTATAACCTGACAGTAATGTATGGATATGTGGCCTTTACATATATGTTAACTAGGGTGGAAGAGTTATACAATGTATTTGCTCTTTAATGCTAACAATTACATAGACCAGATTCAATTTTAACTTATGTGAACTTAATTAAATAATTTAAGCCATTCGAAAAAAATATCAATTGCGTTTGAACTTACAGTATACCATGCCATTTCGTCCACCATTGGTATTCGGTCATTACAGAAATTCCTAGATAATAGATGAAAAAGTTCGTATACAATATCTACAAAGATGTCGTAAACGAATGCTCATACATACGAAACAATTTTGAAATGTGAAATAAAAATCTCTTACGGGTTTACAGGCTGCGGTTTTCCAAAGTTCACCCAGCAAGAAGGCAAAGAACGTTGGCTTATTGTTTGCATCTCTGATAATGTGTTAGTAACACTATAGGACACTATATGAATATAACTAGGCAAATACACAGGTATTTCACTGTGGCATTTGTTATAGTTTTGTAATCATGTGGGTGTATACTACATATTTGGTATATCAGATCGTTTTACATCATAGTTTTAGTGAACAGATTCACCAAGCTATCAATTTATCGGACACTTGATGGACCGTCATAATTGACGCTTTAAGCACTTTATGCCAATGCAATCCAGCGTTTGAAATTAACCTTTTTGGCTGCTAGCAAGTTGCCTGCTTTGGAAGTAGGTAGCAAATTCAATATAATAAGCGAGCACAATCAATCTGACGACTTGAGATTACTTGTTTAAACTTGATAATTAACGTGCATCTACTAAAATGGATGGTGTAGTTCTTATTGTTTGGTGTAATGTTATGTGTAAACCAACCACCTTGACAATTTGTTTGTTTGAAAACATTTGGGTAGGTAGCAAGTTCACATTTTTTTTAAAGTAGCAAATTTGCTTCTTCCGACTGCTAGTTCATACCCTGCAAACGTCTCCATGGTGTAGTGGTTAGAGCGTCCGTATAGGCAGGCGGGAAAGGGGGGGGGGGACCAGGTTTCGATCTCCGGTCGAGTCATACCAAAGACTAATATAAGGTTGTAATGGCTTCCTTCCCTGACGCTAAGCGCTTCGGACTGATGCATCCGGTGTCAGGGTAAATATTACCGGAAATACTTTTAATTTACCCAATAACTTAATCAAAGTACTGAAGTACTGAAGGTAGAATTGCGATCGTTTAAGAAGAGATACAGAAGTGCATATATGAATATTTATTTTACAAAATGTTGACGAACAGACAGACGGAGAGACAGACATCGCCAATCTATAGACCGGAATTGCTAGAGCAATCCGGCCAAAAAAAAAAATCATCAATTTTAGCAGTAAAATCCTGCCAAGAAGTAATGAATTGAGAAAAAAATGTGCTGAGAGGTCCATAATTTCAAACTTGCTAAGATTTGGTCTGTGCAATGAATGTACAAATTGAAAAATGTATTGTTAACATGTATTTTCTACACCATCATTGTAATGTTGTTTATCATAAATAAAATTATTCCTTTTTTTAAATAAACTTTTAATCAAAATGTGTGTCTCAGTGTTGTCTTCTTCAGCAGTTTGACAGAAACAAAGCCTAAATCTGAAATTGTGTCAATGTGTTATTTGTCAACTATGTCCCATAAGTTTTGCTTGTGATTTGAACTCTCATAAAAAAAGCACGGAAAGGGACAACTTTCCCAACTTTGATTAAATATGTTTTCAATTAAATTGTAAAAAATATTTTTCTTGTTTTTTGAACGTTTTGTCATTATTATTTAAGACGGACATTATATACTAGAATAGCCAACTGACTATCATTTGAAAAGGTGTTTCTTATTTAAACCTTTCCCACTTGCATACGTAATTGCAGCCGACGACTTTTGAAAACATTGATGCAGAAGAAGAAATTGCTCATAACAAGCTTTCTCCTTTTGCAACAATGTTTTCAACTATATTCAATGATTACACTTCCAATAAATGTGATTTTCTGTATCTTTTTTTAATTCGTCTGCTGCAGAGTTTTTATATTGTGGGGTGGGTTGTGATTTGTTAAATGGCAAGCAGGATTGGGAATTGAGTGTTGCACTTATCGTAATGAAACACTCGCCTGCCTGTGCATGTTTTAGCTTAACTTAACTTGTTAATGTTCTTTCCATCATCAACTTAGTCATCTGTTAGCAATCAACTCTATGAACGAAATAATCGCGTCAAAATCTTGAATCGCGTCAAAATCATAACGAACAAACTGTCAAAATCTAATTTTGAACTGTGTAATACGTGTGAAAGCTTGAGCCGAAGGCTCGAGCGAAGCACGCCTATAGGTTACACGTACGAACACATCATACGAGATCAAAACAACGAGAATTCAGTACAATCTTACTGTTTTTCACATATCAAATCTCAACCCCATAGCACTTTTTTTCGGCCATTTTGCTTCCGGTCTTACTGGTGAATGTAGAGCGCCTATGTAATAGAGAGTGAGAGCGCCTATGTAATAGAGATTGCAAAATGTGACGTCATTGCAACGAAAAGTAACGTCATTGTAAGGCAAGTAATAAATAAATAACAAAAGGAAAACGACAGGAATGGTAGGAAAAGATAGTTTGACTCGTCACAAATGGATTTCATTCACTGGAAGGACTTTATGAAGGCTAAGTCGACTATTCTTTTGTACCTGTCATCATTATTTCATGGATTTTATATCTTTGCAATATAGAGAAGCAATAAACACTTGAAAATGATTGTAAATAATTCAACGGAAGTTATCGTTCGTTACACTGGCCTCGGATATTATTTTAACTGAAAAGGACGAACAATTCTGTTTCTGTATCGGCATAGCTTCATTTCAAGGTAAGCTATTTATTATATCAATAATTTGCTTAAAAATATAACTTCATTTCTAAATTATTTGTTATATCTGTTGGGAACGATCCACGATGCTTTCGTCACATCGCGTGACGTCACATGGTGTGTATCGTTTATGACGGTATCTGTCATTTGAAGCCGAAGCCGTCTTGTCAAATGTTGACTCCACTCAAGAAAATAGCTATTAAAACTATCATATCTTCGACTGTCTAGTTGTATTGACTTTAAGACGTTTATCTATTTATTGCAGTAAATGTAGCAAACAAACAAAACTACAGTCAATTTCAAATTATTTGCCTTCAATTTACATTATTTTTTTACATTGTACAGTTTAACAGTTTATGTCTATGACCTAGTCTTTGTCAAATCATGAAAATATGACCAGAATCAGTTCACCCTGATTTTGGGGTATACATAGTAAATGTCTTAATGTCTATATCCTCCAACCTGAAAGAGAGGAAAACACTTTCATGCCTTCAAATGAGTATTGTTTTAAAGAAATGATGTTATATGTGGACTATCAGTAAAACACATAACTTTTCTTTCAATAGGCTGAATTTCTAGTAGTTTCATATTTTTTTTTATCCAAAATTTGTTTATTGATCAAACTCAAATGAGTCCATTGTTTTAAAGGAATGATGTCATATGTGGGCTATCAATAAAACACATTACTTTTCTTTCATCAGGCTGAATTTCTAGTAGATTTATCTTTTTTTTTTATCCAAAATGTGTTTATTGATCAAACTCAAATGAGTCCATTGTTTTAAAGAAATGATGTCATATATATGTGGACTATCAGTAAAACACATTACTTGTCTTTCAACAGGCTGCATTTCTAGTAGATTCATCTTTTTTTTAACCAAAATGTGTTTATTGATCAAACTCAAATGAGTCATGATTGTTTAAAAGAAATGATGTCATATGGGGGCTATCAGTAAAACACTTTACTTTTCTTTCAACAGGCTGAATTTCTAGTAGTTTCCTTCTTTTTTTTTTATCCAAAATGTGTTTATTGATCAGATTGGACAAACTTGGTACTAAGAATTTAAACATTATTTTCACTAGGTTATTTAAAATACTCTGCATGTATGTATTCAAACAATATTTGAAAAAGATTCAACATCTATTGACAGCACTATTTTCATACTTGGGAGCACAACAACCAATGATGTCATAGAACTCTTCAAATTGAAGAGCAAATGCAAAATAAAAGCCTTTTACGGTCACCGATTTAGGTCCGTCTATGAAACAGGGCAATGTACACTAACTATATCAAACTCAAATAAGGTAAAAACAAACTGAGCATTGAAATCTGTAGATAAAGAGGATCAATCTCTTTTTAAATTCAACAAACACTCAAAATACTTTTTATTCAAATAAATTTGTATAAACATTTTGGTTGAACAATAAAGAAAACGTAATCTGTTTTTCAACAGAAAAAGGCTATAAGGCAGTTCATAATTGATGTCAGTTATGTTAGTCACCCAGTGACCTCACATAAGTGTTCTGTCCTCTGATATAACTGAAATACCACAGAAATGTATCTGTTTTCTATGTAATTTATTGTGAAATCCATTTTTCTGTGTGAAATTGTATAATCTATACAATAGAAATGGTAAAATTTAAATTGGTATACATTCATTGTAACAAAAAAATTCGTATACTTTACTGGTAATAAAAGTACACATATTTTCATGAACTGCTGCTCAAAATAAAAACCTATACTGTAGTTTAATGGTAAAACACCTGGTCTAACAAGAGTTCTAAGATCAAATCTCAGCAGGTACATGTTTTGAAAGAGGCAACTAAACTTAACAATGTATACATGAAACAATTATGTTGTGGGGAGTTGTCTTACTTAAACACTTATTACATTTTTATCCAGGCTTCTAGTGAAAATAGTTTACTCCCTGTACCCTTTTCAAAAGCTTTTATAATTGAGCAATAACAATTAAAAAAAGGAATGGTTATCAACATTGATAACTCTGAGAATCTGTACATGTTCAAGGATTGATCCAGCTTTGATAACCGTTCTAATATCAAAGTTTTAACGAAATTTATACATCATATTTTTATAATAGAGCAATTTTAACATGATCACTAACAATGTTAAATTATTGCAAATTCTTCTGGAAAATCCATTTCTCTGTTTGTACTTTATTTGCTATAAACATACTGTTTATTGTTTTATGCAATAAAATGTATATTGAATATATTGATCAGATCTTATATTATCCATTTTTTTTTCAAACAACATATTTCAGATACATGTGTATATATATATTCAGTAACTGTTGTTGACACTAAGTCTGGTACTTATTAACAAATAATCTGATGCTGTTTTCATGTTTTACAAATTAAAAACCAGAAAAGGAGATAGGTGTTCAAAGCGAAAATGTTGTTGAATAGGAACATATTGTTCATTTTGGATATGTTCATTTTGGATCAATTACACCATTCCGACAATGTATTCGGATTAGTCACAGAAATCAAGTAATTTACATCAGACAAGGCCGGCTAAACTTTAACCTTTCCAACATACAAACTCATTATAAATGGGACTTTTGAAAATATTTTTCAAAAATTACATTTTTCTCAGTCATCTTAAATTGTCTCAAGATTATACATTCAGCCAGATCATGCAAAGTTAGCCATCTGCCTTGTAAGATTGTTGTGTGGAGTAATGTTAAGCGCAAGTCATTCAATCAACCATGGTAAGAGTCAGTTTTCAATTATATGTATTACTAGTTTACAAATAACTGGCATTTGTAAAAATAAATCATGCCTTCTAGTGTTGTTTTCCATCAACATCCTTGGAAATCTTACAGTCTATTACAATCCTGACCTAATAAAAAATAAAACAGATATATATGTACAAATTAAACTTAAATGCATGCTAAGTTTCGTTTTTTTCAATATGTTTTTCAAATTCTGTTTTTGTAACTTAAATTTCTACAATTTGCCTATTAATTTGTTTCTTGTTGGGGGACAGACAGTGCTTAATTAATTGTTCTTGCTGTCACACGACCTAGGCTTTGCCTATTAACATATTACAAATTTAGAATAAAAGGATGAATCAGTTATGTTGTAACAACCAATATCCGCGGGTCATTTACCTGATTTTGGCCGAAAGAAATGATCGATTTCTTGCAAGATTTATTCGTTATTCGTTCTGCCTATTATAATCAAAGTATTCTAAACGCTTTATAAACAAGTGATTTAAAGCGCTCAAATCATTTGATGAAATTTGTTTCTTTAGACGCGGACCTTGTCGAAAGCACGTGTCTATCCAAAATGCATCGTTGTCGAAGGAATAGATGGACTGAGAGAAAGAGAAAGAAAAGGCTTAGCAATGCATACTATCTTTATGAATAAGGACATGAACGAATATGTATGGACTAGCGCCTATAATTTCGTACTAGCCGATCCTTCATTCCACTCGCTTATGCTAGCGGGCGAGTGGATGTTTACATCTCTGCCGAGAGGGAAAAAAGGGTTACAATTTACAAAGGGTAATTGCGCGGTGCAGTGCTATATTGGCGTAGTGATATCTAAATAATTGTGTACACTTTAAATATGATATTTACACTTACAAGACTTGTTATTTTCTATTATAAGCTTGAATAATCGGATTTTTTTTCGTTACTCTATGTTTGCTTTTGTGAGCATTCGTAAATTAGTCAAACCAAAAATTGCACTTAATTGTTGGTGGTGAAGGGCATATACATCACGTGACTTCAAACTCACTATGACTATGGCAGCCTCTGCGCATGCGCAAGTCTACCAAAAACGGTTGAAAGCTGTGTAAAATACCAATACAAGAGAAAGTTGATGCAAGGCATCAATGTCGCCGGAAAAGACTGCATTGATTTATTTATGTATTCTTGACTTTCCTTAGTCTATTCAAACATTAGGAACGTTGAAATGAAAACATTTGCTTATAAATTTTATATACATACCTATACATTAGGGTATCTATAAAAGATTAACGAAATGTGTACACATTTATCTTGGCTTAAATTTAATTTTGCTGTTGTTACTTATTTAAATAATAGTATTCATTCATATAATTTCAATGTGTTCAATCTTATTCGAATCACAAGGTAAATATCCTGGTATTGCTTTAAAGGGAGGTAATTTGAAGAAAACAAAAGTCTTCAAAAGGAGAAATATATCAGCATTACCGTCTACAGTTTAAATTGTTCTATTGTCTGTGGATTTAAAAATGTTCTTTTTTTCTTATTTCTACATGTACAACGAAATATTGCGGCTTCTCTTTGACGCTTTGCGTCAAACATTCGTCTTGTACTTGTCTAAAATAAAATAATATCACTCGCTTTTTCATATCGAAATGCGCATGCGCGAAAATCGATGTTAAAGGTCACGAAACTACACAACAGAATAGGGTCTATATTTAGCTTAGAAACAGTTCCTACTTTAGATATTCATGGATTAACATTATTAAATGAATTCTACACAAATCAAGACATCTCTTTGAACATGAAAACAACATTTAGTAAGTTAAAATTGCTATTAAAAGGAGAATCCGAAATTGACCTCAATGATGACACATAAGAGTCTGCATTAGGGGGTGTTGGTTCACGTCTTGAAGGGACCCCTTTTGTCTTCGTAAATAAGACAAAAAACTTAAATGCGAGTGAAATAAAAAAAAATGCAAACATTAAAAAATCGGAATATTTATTTCATTTTAGATGTGTCATTTATTAGTGTTCGTAAACAACCACAATTGTAATATGTTCAAATCATCTAGATTTGTTTCTTTCTAATAATAAGCCGCCCTCCCATGTGATTTCCGAAAAGCTATTAAAAATAGAAGTCGCGGGCTTCTGCCCGGCGACTAATAATGTATAAACTAAATGATGTCAATAAAACTATTTCGCACACTCCTGGTATTATGTTCTTCACAGGTTATACTATTTTGCAACGTAAACCGTCTAGGGTTACATGTATTTATAAACGAGAGTTCAAATGTCATTTCTGTCCCAGTCTGAATTAACTCCTTGATGGTAGTCTCATGTTGCAACAAAAACGCTTAACTCTTTCACTCATATAAACACGTTCTGACGACTCTGCAGCATACAGCTTTTTGGAAAACATGGCGACAAAAGAAAAAATTGCTCAAAACGAGCAATTTCTCCATTTGCCACAATGTTTTCAACTTTTTTCAGCAATTATACCTGCAGTTATCGATATGTTCCATATGTATGCATTGAGGTATTCAAAGTCGGCTGCTGCAAACTTGTTGTATGAGGGCAAATGTTAACAATAAATCACTAACTATTCCGGAGATTCTTTTTATATATAGCTGGAAAAACATACGACTACGTATTTTTTTCCCCCCCATATATATAGACGCTTTCTGACGCCTTTTCAGCTGACGAATTTTGAAAACATTGTGATTTAAGCTGATATTGATCATTATGAGCAATTTCTTCTTTTGTCTCAATGTTTTCAACTCTATTTAATGATCATACTTTCAAGTATAGAGAGTTTCCATATGTTAACCGAGATGTGTTTAATTCGGCTGCTGTAGATTTGTTGTATGTGGAAAAGGGTTAACTGGAATAGGTAAACCATCAATTCTATTGGATGTAATATTCTTATTGTATGTAATAATTCTTCATCTGGTCTCTCCTTTAACCCTTTTCCTCATATAGACACTTTCTGACGCCTCTGCAGCTGACGGATTTTTGAAAACATTGTGACAAAAGAAGAAATTGCTCAAAACGAGCATTTTTTTTTTCCTTTTGCACTTTTAGTCATAGGTTATCCATTCAATTATAAAGAGTTTCTATTTGTTGACACAATATGTTGTCTGCTGCAGAATTGTCGTATGAGGGAAAGGGTTAAACATATCTTATTGCCAAAAATAACTAAAATATTTACTAACATTTTTTACGCAGTAAAACAATGATAAATAGGAAAATTGGTCTCTCCTCCCTATTTCTGTATCCGACCGACTCAATACAATTTTACGTAAATAATGACACATTGTCAACTTTTCTTCCATTGTTGGATTGTTATTAAGTAACAGAAGAACTTCCCTGGTGGACTCGATGATGTCCCAATAAGGTCTTAGATATCAGTACAGTTCGTGGACTTGTCAGCCATTTCAACCGAAACCAACGAAAGCCTTGGAACAATACAAATAATTATGAGCAATTTCTCCTTTTGTCACAACGTTGTCAAAAGTCGTATGCTGCAGATACGTCAAAAAACGTCTACATGTAAGAAAGGGTTGAAGCATGGTAGATTCACAATAAACGATGCCAACCAAGACGGCACCAGGAATAGTTTATTTACACCAATGATTGATTGATTGGGGTTTAACGCCGTTTTTAACAATTTCTCAGTTATATCACGGCGGCCAGTTCACCTATTCATGCATTTCCTGGTTTTCTCACACCAGTACTCCACACAACAATCTTCCCAAGCAACTGGCTGCGTTTCCACATAGACTTAGCCCATTGGTGGAAGACGAATGACGCATGTCACATTGACTTTTGTCAATCGTCGGAAAGAAAGTTGGCCGAGCCGGGATTCGAACTCACAACCCATGGAGCTCGGATCGGGGCTCGGCATTTTTTACACCAATGACTCTTGCTAGTAAACCCAACTACCAGATATAGACATTTTATTATGCCTCTGTAAAAACACTAAATATATCAAATAAGGTAAACAGTAAATAACACATAATGTAATTGGTAAATAATTTCTTATTAACGGCGCCAACAAAAAATAACTAAATTTGATAGTTTAATATCAGGAAGTTCTGGATTTCTGACCATTTATGTACGTAAATGAATTGCAAATTAAACTGTGCAGAGTAAAGTAGGTTTGTTAGGTTGGCAGCTATATATAGTGAATGAATGAATGAATGAATGTATATTGTTTTATGGCGCATCGACAGCTAAGGTCATTTAGCGCGCAATTAAATTTAATTATTCATGATCCCTGGGTAAATATATATAGTGAACACACGAATAGTATGAACAGTAGCTTAATCCTTACTAACATACAACACATCTGCAACTGACGACTTCTTTTAAAACACCTTCCTAGTCTAAACGATGGAAACCTTCTAAGAATGAAAGAATAAAGTGAAGTTGAAAACGTTTGGCCTAAAGGAAAAAATGCTCGTTGTGAGCAATCTCCTATTGGCACATTTTTTTTTAAAAATGTAGAGGCGTATGTGTAAAAGGGTTAACTCTTTCCCACCTGCAGAAGCATTTTGACGCAAAAGCAGCAGACGACTTTTGAAAACATTGTGGCCAAGGGTGAAATTGCACATGATGAGAAATTTCTCCTTCGGCCACAATGTTTTCAACTTTATTTATCTTTTTATGGAGATTTTTCAGGTTGTTGTCACCATATTTTTAAAGTCGTCTGCTACGGATTTGCGGTATGTGGGAAAGTGTTAAGGGATGATAAACATTTTACCTGTTTATAAATGAGTCGCGCCGGCGAAAAGGTTTTGTTCATTGTTTTGCTTCTGTGAAAACATAGGTGGATCCGACTTGTCATTGCCTACGTTTAGCCGAGCCTCGGTAGCTCAGTCGGTAGCGAGGAGGGCGGTCAATCCAGAGGTTGTGAGTTCGAATCACAGCACGGTCAACATTTATTCAGACGGTTTGACAAAGAGTCAATGCGGCAAGCGTCATTCGTCTTCCACCAATGGGAGAATAGTCTTTGTGAAGAAAAACAGCCGGTTGATTGGAAAAACTGTAGTGCGGAGAACTGTTGTTAGAAATACCAGGAAACGTATGAGTAGGTGAAATGACTGGTTTATTTTTTGAAAACGGTGTGAAAGCCTTATCAATCAATTAATTAATTAGACTTAGGAATGGCACGTGTGTACCTTCAAACCATGTGAGCCTGTGCTTTCGAAATGGTACAGTTGGCTACTGTGAACAGTATATAGATCCAAATCAGTTTGATGCTACGAACAGTCTGATCAAGATATACACTGCTTACATATTGCTTACATAAGCTCGTTAGAAAAGTATGTCAACCTGTGTAGATTCTGATGAGATAGAGAAGGTGGACAAGATCACCTGAACATACTTTGTTCAGCAATGACAGTCGAGTCCCGGTAGCTCAGTCGGTAACGACGCGGGCTGTCAATCCAGGGGTTGTGAGTTCGAATCCCGGCTCGGCTTACTTTCTTTCCGACGTTTGACAAAAGTCATTGCGGCATGCATCATTCGTCTTCCATCAATGGGCTAAGTCTATGTGGAAAAGCAGCCAGTTGCTTTAGGGAGATTGTTGTGTGCAGTACTGGTGTGAGAAAACCAGGAAACACATGAGTAGGTGAACTGGCCGCCGTGATATGACTGAGAAATTGTTAAAAACGGCGTTAAACCCTCAATCAATCAATCAATCAATCAATCAATCAATCAGCAATGACAACGTGGTACCTTTTCTCGTGCACTGTCTCACATAGTTCAACTTGATTTCGCTCCCAAAGTCCCACGTGGCGTAAACACTGAGATGAGACAAGAAACCTTTTCGCCTGGCGCGGCTTTCGCTACATATGCGATTTGAGATGTAGTACGGTCCACTGACTTACAACTGAACCATGGTATATTGTTTTGTCACGATGTTAGGGGGGAAAAACAACCAATCACTGAGCTGCTGCTGCGTTTAGGGAAAATACCCAATACAACATTAAATCAATGAATTTCTGGTTAACCCTTTCCCTCATACGACAATTCTGCAGCAGACGACTTTGAACGCATTTTGTCAAAACATAAAAAAATCTCCACAATTGAATGGATAAAAGTGGAAAACATTGTGGCAAAAGGCGAAATTGCACGTTTTGTGCAATTTCGTCTTTTGTCACTATGTTTTCAAAAAGCCGTCTGCTGCAGAGGCGTCAGAAAGCGTCTATATGAGGGAAAGGGTTAAGTCACTTAAACGTACGTCATCAGTCCCGGATGAACAGATTTTAATATATATATTTTTTTTATCATTATAGTTCTACACTTTTGAGCTGGACCTGATCAAGATATTATTCACGTGGTTCAATCAATAGTACAATACAACACAATAGTTTATTTGCGTAATTAGGCTTCCGGCCCACAATACATACATATATATATATATATATAATACATTCAACTTACAATGTAGTAATGTGCACAATCAAATTTCGTCTAAAAGCTTTGAAACATAAATGGATAAATCTTTAATAACTACTGGATTTTCATTTTGAATAGTGTGACTTGTACTATGAAAACGCACGTTGCATGCGGAATAAGCAACATTTTATGCTATGGTCAGACTACATATACGTTATAATAATAATAATAATGATATGTATGCATTAAGGCCAGGATCAGGTCAATTTTATCGAGTAGTATTGTCATTTTATTTATCATTATTAACACTTTCCCTCATATAGACTCTTTCTGACGCCTCTGCAGCAGACGGCTATTTGAAAACATAGTGACAAAAGAAGAAATTGCACAAAACGTGCAATTTCTCCTTTTGACACAATGTGTTCCACTGTCAGTCATAGGTTATCCATTCAATTATAGAGATTTTCCATTTTTTGACAAAATGCGTTCAAAGTCGTCTGCTGCAGAATTGTCGTATGAGGGAGAGGGTTAATCCATTCACACATACAACAAACACATTGGCAGCAGACGACTTTGAAGACATGTAGTTGAAAACATTGTTGAAAAAGGAGAAATTTCTCATTATTTGCAATATCTTCTGTTGTCACAACGTTTTCTAAAGTAGATTGTCGCAGAGGTGGCAAACTGCGTGTATATGTTGGACAGCGTTAACATAATTATTGTTGTTATTTTTATTTCATCCACAGTAGAGGGTTTCGTTGGTTTCTTGCAAGTGAAATTATAAACACAATAACCGGCTCATTTGTACACAGCATTATTTTTAAAGCAAATCAGTTAGTTCACAATGTGACTAAATGGTTGATGATTAAATCACTGTACAATTTAATGATTGCATAAACTTGTTCACTGTCATATTGTAAAAATAGATTTTGAATAACGCATATTAAGTCAGAATCACCTTCTCTCATACATACGTATTGTGACGCCTTTGCAACAAAAACAGTGTGAAGAAAGGAGAAATTGCACATAATGATCAATTTCTCCCTAAGCCATACTGTTTTCAACTCTAGACACGAATCATACCTTCATTTACAGATATTTCATGTTTTTGCCAAGATATTTTCAAGGTCGTCAGCTGCACATTGTTTGTAGGCCAACTCCCAAATCGCGGCATGACGGTCCTGGTGGAGTGCCCTTGAGCAAGGCATATTTCCTAGCCTAGTATCGGTTTGTTTTTACCGAGGGGATCATAAATAAGTGAACTGCCACCGTGATATAACTGAAATATTTTTAAATAATGTTGAAATCGACGTAAACCCCAATAAAACAAACGTGGGAAGGGTTCAAGCAATATAAAAAGGGGTAATCTCATTAGGGCGATACAGCTCAGATAGCATAATGGAACAGTTCTCGGGTAGTGAGATGTGTCTGATCTGGGTCTATACATTACGCAGAGGCCATAAGGTTTTCTCGTGGATTGGCTCATATCCCCTTGTGTGACTCCGTAAACCATTCCCAAATGCAGACGCATTTTGACACATCTGCAGCACACGACTTAGATAAACCAACAGCAATGAAGGAATTGTAACCAAAGCTAATAACATTTAGTACTCATGAATATGTGTGGCAATTATTCTGACCGGCACACCTTTACCATACCACTGTTTCCTTGGCAATTGCGTACATTGAAGACCCGTGTTGACAAATAAGCTAGAACTGTAAGGTTATCGTCAATTTACCCTTTGTTGTCCTGTTATTACCATATCGCTGAATGCGGCGAATGTGTGAGAACAAATACACATTCAGTACGTGTTAAAGATGCTGATCTCCAGAAAATATGTATTATGGTCAAAGTTTTAAAACTGTTCTAAAGTTGTCTTGAAATATTAGAATCATAATTCTGGGATAAAACTAATGTAATAATTTCACATTCCATTACCAATAACATCTAGATATTGATCGTTTATGCTTCATTTGTATTGGGAAATCAAATTGTGTACATTTTCATGACTTTCAATTGACTGTTCTTCAACATTTACTGCCAAAATAGTTTTGAACTACTTACTTTCTTTTCACTATTAGCAATATTTGCAGAAGTTTAAACATTTCAATTGTTTTATCTCCATCTGGAGTTCAGCATCTTTAACCATTTCCCTAAATTTAATACACACGTATTTTGACGCATCGGGACTAGTATGTTGCTTTCTATAATAATTACTTTTGATGTCGTCTGTCTGTTACGCTGGGGGACACTTATGGTTCACCTCCCCATCGTCCGGCTATATGTCTGCCTGTTTTCCCCGTCTTTCCATCTATCCGTCACTCTTTGTATACATTGGTTAACTCTTTCGGGAAATACAAATAGCCTTTTTCCTGTATAAGCGTTTATCGTCTGACTATTTAAAGAGCAACCCCTTCCCTGTTGAAATAAGTAATTCAATGTTAAGCAGCGTCAGACGAAATGGGACCCTTAGGACATTTGAAACCAGTAAACACCAATGCCTAACACAATATGATCTATTTTTGTATTGAATTGAATTCATAAAGGAGAAACATATGTAACCCTATCTCAGTTTCTTAATGTGTATGTATTCTACATATAGCTAAATCCTGAAATAGAATAATGTGTTGACCTTAAGCAGTTTGTATGATCATTGTATGGATATGACCTCAGATTACTTGCATCGATCGGAATATGTATATGACTTAAGAACGCATGCTGCCATCAGAGTATTTACATGACCGCAGAATACTAGCTACGATAAGAGAATTTATATGATTTCAAAACACTTGCAACGATCAGAGTATTTATATGACCGCAGAATACTTAGTACCAGCATAGAATGTATATAACTTCAGAATACTTGCTGCCATCAGAGAATGTATATAAACTCAGACTACTTCATACTATCAGAGAATGTATATGACTTCAAAATTCTAGTACAAGTATTTATATGACCTCAGAATACTTCATACGATCAGAGAATTCATATGACTTCAAAATTCTAGTACAAGTATTTATATGACCTCAGAATACTTCATACTATCAGAGAATTCATATGACTTCAAAATTCTAGTACAAGTATTTATATGACCTCATAATACTTCATACTATCAGAGAATGTATATGACTTCAAAATTCTAGTACAAATATTTATATGACCTCAGAATACTTCATACTATCAGAGAATGTATATGACTTTAAAATGCTAGTACAAGTATTTATATGACCTCAGAATACTTCATACTATCAGAGAATTCATATGACTTTAAAATTCTAGTACAATTATTTATATGACCTCAGAATACTTCATACTATCAGAGAATTCATATGACTTCAACATTCTAGTACAAGTATTTATATGACCTCAGAATACTTCATACTATCAGAGAATTCATATGACGATCAAACTATTTATATGACCTCAGAATACTTGCCACAATCAAAGAATTTATATAACCTCAGAGTACTTACCTCCATCAGAGTATTTATATGACTTCAAAATACATGGTACCATCCGAGGTATTATATAACCTCAGAATACTTCCTGCGATCTGCGTGTTTATCTGATTTCATAATACGCCCTGCTATCGGTGTATTTATATGACGTCAGAATACCTTCTACGACAATTGCTTTTTTATATGACTTCAGAATAAGTCCTGCCATAAAGAATGACCAGAGTGTTTATTTGACCTCAAAATACTTGCTACGATCCCAGTATTTATTTGACCTCAGAATAATTTCTACCATCTGAGTATTTATATGACCTCAGAATATTTGCCACGATTAAAGTATTTAAATGACCTTGTTATGACAATTGCGTTTGTTTGACATCACCATAGTTTTTTATAACCTTAGTATTTGTATAACCTCAAAATATCTTCTATGATATATGGGTGTTTGTAATGTCAAATGATCTATGACCACCGTTGCTCTATGGCTACTCGCAACGATTGAATAAACAATTTAGTTACAATTATAGAATCGTTTCTGTTCACTCCCTTGCTTTAGTATTGAAACATTCAAACGACGACAGAATGGCTTGTCAGCAAATAGTGAGATATTAAAAAAGTTAATCTTCGCGAAATAATTGATGTAATTTGCACGTGTGTTTGTCAAAAAACAAGTTGTTTTGGCGACGCTTCGCAGATAAGACCATTGATATAACTATATAAATATTAATATACACCTAAGTACTTTTAAATATTGTAATCTTGTTATTAAACCCTTTTATCAAGTTTGATAGTGCGTATACTTTCCTTTTCATATCATCTGTACCCACCCTAAGCAGTACAAGCATCATTTGCTACGTCTCCATCTTTTGTTCACGCGAGATCACCCCCTGACTCAATATGTTGGTGTGTTTGACAATGAGTTAAGGCTCTGACAGGACTCTGCCATTTGCAATTCAGTATCTAAATAGTTGATGTTCCTATTATATGAAATAAGAATCCGTTTGACGTCACTCGGATTGATTTGAGATAGATATATAAAGTTGAGCCGCGTCTAGCGATTTTGGGTCTTAAATGCATCTGCGTACAGTGAAGACTTAGACGAGAGAGTGCTTCCGTCAGAGTCTTCACTTTACGCATGTATGCTATGTATACCTCAATAAAGCTTCTGACAAAAGTGTTATGCCAATTATGAATGTAAGTTTAAATGATGTCAACATTGACTGTCATTAAGACTCCAAATCGTTAGACGCTTCTCATGTTTATACCGGGATAGTTTACGGATGTTGAAGGCGTATCTCCTAATAACACAGGTTATTAAAAAAAATGGTAATCGTTGTAAAAGTACTGATTCTTGATGTAGACCTATCGAAACGGGTCTAAGGTGGCGACTGATCAGGATCTTGACGCACGCCATTTTTTGTCATTTTGCAAAAGGAACACCGTTCTCTTTTAACCCTTTATCACTTGTAGACGCGTGTTGACGCATATGCAGCAGGCACGTGTTGTCATTACTGTTCTAAAGTTTTATTATCTCAACAAAAACTCACTTTCCTATGGTTTCCTATGTTTTTGTCCACTTCTGAAAACACTTCTCTACGTAATTAATGTCCACATTCCAAAAGAGGGATAGAAGTACCAAAACGCAGACTATTACATTATTCGATACTAATCAGTTAAAGAATTATTATACACTATATAGTGTAAACTACCAAAAGGACCTTTAGAAGCTAGAAAGCCAATGCTCGATCAGAGCAATTGGTCTCTATAATTACATTCAATTAAATTATTTAATGAGGATAAGTAATGTGTCTTTCAATACATGTGTCCGTGTGTAAAATTATTCCTATGTTAAATATGTCTGAACCTTTCATACACAAAACATACTAAAAATGATGTATGTCAAACTTCAGAATAATATGGTACCTCAAAAATAAAAACAAAATGTCAGGTAATTGTACTTTTGACATTTTACCACTTCGGTATTGCAGAAGGCCCTTAATTAACTTCTATCAGGTCCACTCTGTGTCCGTCTGTGTTGCAATAACATTAACCCTTTCCCTCATACGACAATTCTGCAGCAGACTTTGAACATATTTTGTCAAAAAATGGTAAATCTTTATAATTGAAAGGTTTACCTATGACTAAAAGTGGAAAACATTGTGGCAAAAAGAGAAATTGCTCGTTTTGAGCAATTTATACTTTTGTCACTATGTTTTCAAAAATCTGTCTGCTGCAGAGGCGTCAGAAAGCGTCTATATGAGGGAAAGGGTTAAAGAACACTACGTCTGTGACAAAACATTTGGAGCGTGCTTGACATGCTGTCTGTCGGCATCTTGTTGTATGATTAGGAATCCGTCGTGGTCGAGTGGTTAGTGTCCTTGGGCGAGGCACATTTTCTAGCCTAGTACTGGTTTGTTTACCAAGGGATCACGAATAAGTGAACTGTGGCCGTGATATAACTGAAATAATGTTGAAAACGGCGTAAAACCCCAATATAACAAACAAAACAAACTTGTTGTATGATCCCTAGGTAAACAAACCAGTTCTAGGATAGAAAATATTCGTTTTCGCGAGGGCACTCCACCATGACCGCCACGCTTTGTAAGACGCTGTATAATACTTACTGATGTATATGTTAATTAATCAATTCCCTCATATAGACGCTTTCTGACGCCTCTACAGCAGATGGCTTTTTGAAAACATAGTGACAAAAGAAGAAATTGCTCAGAACGAACAATTTCTCCTTTTGCCACAATGTTTTCCACTTTTAGTCATAGGTTATCCATTCAATTATAGAGATTTTCAATTTTTTTATAAAATATGTTCAAAGTCGTCTGCTGCAGAATTGTCGTATGAGGGAAAGGGTTATCGGGAACATTTTAACCGATGCAAATAAAATAATCATGTTTGAGCTCGTCCATTTGAAAAGGAATTAAAGAAGATAAAGACCAGCCCGTGAAATCGCACAATCTGATAACAATCTACACTGTTTAACCATTTCCCACCTGCAGACGCATTTTGACGCAATAGCAGCGAACGACCTTTGATAACATTGTGGCCACAGGTGAAATTGGCCACAATGTTTTCAACTTTATTTAACAATTAAGCTATCTTTTATGGAGATTTTTTTTCAGGTTTTCGTCACTTTGTTTTCAAAGTCGTCTGCTGCAGATTTGTTGTATGTGGGAAAGGGTTAAATATTGCTTACACAAAGCAGATGGATAAGCTAATATGAACCTATACTATTCAGTAACGCCAGCATGTACCTGTTCCAATGGATGCGTCCAACAACAAGATAAATGAGTCGTTAAACACCAACATTGTGAACTCTGCGTTACGTATCGACCCGGATCAGCCTAAACCGCGGGCGCAGACTAACCCGGACAGACACTTTTCGCCTCCAGTAGATTTTCTGTTTCAGGAATCATTACTCTATACCTCTATCACCCTGAGACGGAATGTGTCGGTCCTGATTAGCAGGTGCGGACTGCGCAGGCTGATCTTGGTCGATACATTACGCATAGTCCATAATGTTGGTTTTCTCGTGGAACGCCCGAATTGTATAAGTGTATCGAGAATAGGGAGGACCCGGATCAGAGTGTCCGGAAGTAACATACTGATTTAGCTATTCACTGGTTGTAAATGTCCAAAGTTCGTCGTTTCCGGGGCGTGTCTCATATAATAGGGTATAGTAACTGAAAAAATACACCGATATTTGAACACCCCTTGCCCACATACAACAATTCTGCAGCAGGCTATTTTGAAAACGTTTTGGCAAATTTATGGAAACTCTTTATAAAGGAAAAAACACTTATTGAATAAAGTTGAAAATATTGACGAAATAGTGAAATTGCTCATGATGAGCATTTATTTTTATTTTGCCACAATCTTTTCAAAAGTCGTCTGCTGAGGAGGCGTTAGAATGCGTCTGTATGTGAGAAAGGGTTAACACTGTTTAATCTGCAGGCCGTCAAACGACATTACACACACCTTTCAATTACCTCGAGGTTTTCAATAGCGGTTGGCCTTCCTTCGGAATGAGGAAGAATACGGTATATCCACCCGGACTCCGTTATTCGGCGTACACGTAGTTGAGCCGTTTCACGAGAGAACCAACATTATTGACTCGCGGTAATGCCGTATCGACACGGATCAGCCAAAGCATGCATCGCAGGGTAATCCGGGTAGAAACTGTTCGCCTCCTGTGGATTTTATGTTTCAAGAATCATTCATCTATACCTCTATCTCCCTGAGACGAAATGTGTCGGCCCGAATTAGCCTGCGCAGGATGATCTGGGTCGATACATTACACAGAATCCATTCTGTTGTTTTTCTCGTAGAACGGTTCATATAAACACTATATGCGACCGTTCATTTGTTTGTTTGTTTGTTTGGAGTTTAACGCCGCTTTCAACAGCTTTGGTCATATCACGGCGGTCAGTGCACCTACCCATGTTTTCCTGGCTTTCCCACACCAGTACTTACACAACATTCTTTCGAAGCCACTGACTACTTTCTCACATAGATCAGAGGTGAGAGGCAATGGAAAACATCGCCCGAAAGAATGTCGCCGCAACCGGGTATTGAACCCGTGACCTCCAGATCACGAGTCAGATACGCTACCAATTGAGCTACCCGGCCGGGTTTTTGAAAACATAGTGACAAAAGAAGAAATTGCACAAAACGTGCAATTTCTCCTTTTGCCACAATGTTTTCCACTGTTTGGCGTTTACGCCGCTTTCAACAATGTTTCAGTTATATCCTGACCCTATGTTGTGGGTACTCGAAAGAAGCGTCTCACCGAGACGCATATGGTTTTATATGCATATGGTATATAAAGCATATGGTTTTAACGAGTAATACGATAAATAAAGTACATGTTTACAGGCGTTTCCTGGATAACGGTTACAAAACAATGTCCTTTTATCTTGACACCAGCCAGTCAATCGTAATGCTAACCCCGTAACCCTGAGCGCCTAGAAGGTTTGGAAAGGTTAAAGTTCGCATTTCAGAACAGTGTATCATCAGATTAGCCTTTACATTATATCTGTATTATCAGAATCTATACAAGTTGACAGAAGTTTCCAACAAGCTTGTGAAAGTAATGATATGAACAGTGTAGTTTGTGTTCAGACTGTGCGGATGCACACGGTGAGATGGATTTACACTGAAAGCCAAGTTGCACCATTTCCCTGGACATGGACTGGCTCTTTTTTTTTATCTTACTTCATTAGATATACAGATTGCTATTTGACAGAGTTCTATTTCCCAACAAAGTGAATTCATTTGCTTGTACCGTCATATAATACGGTACCCGGGACACAAACTAGTATGAGTCGTACCAATTATAATGATCCTCATCATTGTGTTATGACTGACTCTCTTGGGCTAAGCCCGTTTACCCACATTGAGTCCCTGTCCGTATATAGCCGTGTGTTGCAAAGTGACGTTAACGGCAAAAATATCTAGGGTTTACATTCTTATTGAAAGTCTAGAAACGACCAATTTTACATTTTAATTCCTAGATGTTACATTTTTAGTTTCCCCATGCGTATCTTTAAGACCATCCCCAGGCTTTTATCTGTTTTTGTTGTATGATGATTGGACTGATTTACTTCCTTTTAAGCGAGTATATGTTAGGTATTTTCAGATTCGTTCTGTTATTTTTACTTTTTTGAACTGTAAGTACAGTTTAAAAAGAGAAACGCAATTTTCCTACCGGCCTGCTTTCTTGTTAACATTAACTTCTTTAAACATATTTGATTTCCCACAAAAGAATACATATATAATTAACCTTTTTAAGCAGAGTTTAAAACATCATAGAAAAAGGTGCGTCCGATCGGTTTTTTTCTTATAATTTCTCCTTCCCTTTAATGTTTTCAAAAATCGTCTGCTGTCAATGATTCAAATGTCGTCTGTAACACAAAAAGGGTTAAAAATACAATTTGATGTTATCCGTTTCATGTTTATTCATATGATTACTTAAACATACATTTTAAGTATGACTTCAGATAAAGCAGGACTTAAAGACACACACTTTTCGCACGCTTCTTCCTGTGAACCCCTTCCCACTTGCAGACGTATTTGGATGCATTTACAGCAGAAGACTTTTGATAACATTATCAACTCTATGCAATGTGCTTGATTTCATTTAAAGATAGTATTTGTCTTTTTCACAATATGTTTTCAAAGTCGTCTGCTGTAGAGTCAGTGTATGTTGGAAAGTTTTAATTCAACTTGCTAGGCCTTTTTTAGCTAGTCTGTTTTTCGAAGAAAAAAGTCAGGGTATTCTGATACCCTTGGCGTCGCCGTCGTCTGCGGCGTCTGTGGCGTCTGCAGCTTCACAAAACGTTAACCTTACACCATAACTTAAAAAAAACATTTTCATAAAATTGGTGCACATGTTCCTTGGAACGCTACGCATGTCTATACCAAGTCACATAACTCTAGTTTCAATAATGATTCAGTAATGCCTCTTTTTCGACTTAGAAAAAAGAATACGGGCACTCTTGTTGTTTACATTTTTGACCCGGCCAATGACCCTTTATGCATGATTCGGCTTATTTTCATTTACCCTCTCCCACATATAAAAAATCTTCAGCAGATTACATATTGGGGAAAAAGGTGATAAATCTCAAAACATGAGAGCATAATTTTTAAAAAGAGATGAAAAACAGTGTGGTAAAAGGAGAAATTGCTCATTAAAATCACTTTTTATTCTAGCCACAATGTTTTCAAAAGTCGTCAGCAGCAGATGTGTCAGAAAACGACTGTATGTGGGAAAAGGTTACAATGTGTTTTATCTGATAACTCAATGGATCATTAAACCAATATTAACTATAATCAAAGCGCCAATGGCACTGTAGTGGCGATCGTATGGAAAATCCTGCAAAGTAACAAGCAGTATATCGGTGTAGGGCTTGCGATGACTCTGGTGCGGGTATATTTGAGAATGTATCAACCCTGCATCTTTTGACAGTAGAATAATGTTAGTTTGCCAGAATGTTGTCTTGGTGATTATTTAGTTACGTTCTGAAATTGGTCATGATGTGTTCAAAATTAGGCCATTCCAAAGTTATGAAAAATCTAGTTGGTATTCGATAGACTACCGTTTTAGCTCATTAGAATGACTATTTGTAATCTAAATTGTTTGGGTAATCACATGTTTATCACCAGGTCGTTAGGCCATATTAAGATAAAATATATTTTACACTTTAGAAATGACTAAAGAAAGGAGAGAAAACAGTATCCATTAGTTTGGTGTTTGTTTCAATTATGTCCGATATTAAACAGGTCTGTTCAATTTAGTCCCTTCACATTGCATGATTGAGGGTTGTCACAGTGTATTTATATGTCTCTGAGGTTGTTAAACTGCTTCGAATAATGTGAGTGCAAAAACAAACACAAAACATGCTCCAAAAGCACAATTTCACTATTTGCCAAACTGTTTAATTTATGAAAATATAGGCATATATTATAATGCTAGATCTTCAAACTCAATTAGGCTACACTGTCAGCATTGATTGCTAATTGACTCTAGAACGTGCAGACGTGTATACATAACGTGTGTACACACTGCCATCGTGTGTCCTTTAAACCTTTGTAAACCAGTCTTATTATCTAGACGCTTTCATATATTTAAACAAGTACAAAATAAAGCGTTTATAATATTGAGATTTACAAGCTTTTCTGGTTTTTGGTCTCGCGAGCTATTTATAGAACCTTTTGGAATTTCCAGATTTGAGTATCACCAGAGTTGTCGTTATTTGCAAGGCAGAACGCGCAATGATATTTATTATCTGCCAAATCATGACGAAGATAATCAGAGTACAACCAACTCCTGCCGAATCAGGTTAAAGGTCAAAAGGTTACGGTTGACTACAGTAAAAATAAAACGAGGCACAGGAGTATCATGATACTCTGCATAGCGTACCCAAGACGCCCGATGATATTTATTATCTGCCCAAACATGAAGAAAGATAATATGTAAATAGTTTAACTCTATTTAGATATTTTCTCGATAAATCTCAAATATTAGTACCAATCCGGTATCAAAGTAGCACTAACATTATCATTATTAATCGTGTGCCTGCATCACTGATGGAACTATATATATATATGGCGGTTTAACGGAAGTGAGTAAATTGCCTTTGCAGAAATATCCAACCGATTGTTCAAATACGACTATATAATTTTTTTTTCGTTGTTGTTGTTTTGGTAGCACTGTGGCGATTGTCAACCAATCGCCACAAAAATAAATATAAGAAGTTTAATAGGCAAAATTTTAAACAGTTATGTTGTTCGACTTCTTAGTTTAATACTTCTTTAATACATTAATCAAATCAAAAGCAGAACAAATGGCTGTGTACATGTAGCTAAATCCTTATCACCTGCAAGAGGATTTGACGATTTTTGATTGAACACATTGTAGCAAAGGGAGAAATTGCTCGTAGTGAGTTTTCAGGCATACAGACGTTTCCTAACGTCTCTGCAGCAGACGACTTTTGAAAACAGTATTGCACAATGCGAAAGTGATCTTAATGAGCAATATCTCCTTTCCTTTCACCACAGTGTTATCAACTCTATTTAAAATGTATGCTCTCATGTCTTGAGATTGTTCACATTTTCCCAATATGATGAGCAATGTCTCCTTTTGCCACAATGTTTTCAAATATGTTCATCATTAACACTTTCATTTATAGAATATTTACATAGTTTTGCCTAGATGAATTAAAGGTCGTCGGCTGCAGATCGGTCGTATATGGGAAAGGGTTAACGTAAACATATATATGTTAACTCATTAATGCAATATTGTATCCGGGTATTTAACCCTTTCCCTCATACGACAATTCTGCAGCAGAACTATTTATTACTTACTTTGTTGTCACAATAAGCAATATTTGCAGAGAAGTCTCAACATTTAAAAAATTTGATCTCCATCTGGAGTTCAGCTTGCTGTTTTTTTTAATAAACTCTGACGTATAAATGAACAGAATCATTAATTTAGCATAAATCGATGGATCATTCGAACACGTCGATAACTCGAAATAATTTATGGGTCCCTTTTGACTTCGAGTTATCGCGTGACCACTGTATTTAAGATTCACAACGAAAGCTTCTGATTTAAGGAAACGTTGACCAAGTTTCGAATATACCGCAAGTGATCGATCCCGTACTATTTGTTTGCATCAGATCAACCTTGTATTTGAGCACAAACAGTCTGAACGCAGGTCTTTTTAACCCTTTTCCTCATACGACAATTTTGCAGCAGATGACTTTGAACGTATTTTGTCAAAACATAGAAAATCTCCATAATTGAATGGAAAACCTATGACAAAAAGTGGAAAACATTGTGGCAAAAGGAGAAATTGCACGTTCAAAAAGCCGTTTGCTGCAAAGGCGTCAGAAAGCATCTATATGAGGGAAAGGGTTAAAAAGTCTGAAAATATGTTTTCCTTTAATCTTTATTTCCATAAAGAAAAGATTCGACAACCTTACAAAAGCTGTTATGTACAGGTCCTCTCCTAAACTATATTTAGATGAATATGAATTATAAAGTGTATTTACCCCACGCAATTATTTCTATATTTGTAAAGCTTTATTATAATGTATCTCATATGAACTTATTATGTGCATAACAACTATGTATGGTGGCTCGGAGCATAGCAGTCTGGCAAGCTATTTAAAAAAATAAAAATGTTTACCTTTACTATTATATATAGTCTATATATATCTATCTATTATAGATTTTCCTTTTCTTTTTTTTTTCTTTTTTTTTTATAAGCGTGCCAGGCCCGAATAAAACATTTGCATTTGTATTGTACACGTAACCATGTGACCGTGCAACCCGTTCTGTCAAATGCCTTCTAATGTATTGAGGGAGTACTAAATATTAAGTAAAACGACTTCAGTTGGAAGATCGAAAATGATAAAAAGAAAAGTGATGAAAAGTTATCTCCCTTATTGACTACGGTGATTGGTGTCGCATGGTTCTATACGTTCGCTATGATAATCATTGGTGCAGAGGTAGAGCGTCGGCCTCTCGTACCAAAGGTCCCGGGTTCGAGTTCCGTTATGAGCAGGTTCTGACTTTGGTACTTTTCCACACAAACGGCGCGAGTACTGGTTTAGTCTCTAGGAAGCAGACACCAAGCAAGATTAATATAAGTTGAAAGCTTGTTTCGCAATCGATGTAAAATAAATAATTTATACTATGCTAATCAGGTTCTTATAGATTATCACACGTTATAAAAGATGGAGAGCCACGGAGTTTCACTAATGACCTGATATTAAATAAATTCATTAAGAAGAGTGAGTACTAAATATTTAGTCGGAAGATCGAAAATGATCTCCTTTATTAACGACGGCGATTGGTGTTTTATGGTTCTATACGTCAACTATGCTAATCATTGGTGCAGAAGTAGAGCGTCGGCATCGCGTGTTGGAGTTCCGTGATAAACTGGTTTAGTCTCAAGGAAGCAGACATCAAGCATGATTAATATAAGCTGAAAGCTTGTTTCGCAATCGATGTAAAATAAAGAAGTTTAAACTATTTTAATCAGGTTCATATAGAGTGTCACTTGACCAATACGCTATAAAAGATGGGGTGCCACGGAGTTTCTCTAATGACCTGATATTAAATTAATGTCCAACGTCATCTTCTGTGGAAACGTCAAAGAACATGTTACATCGAGTCTGGGCCACTGTGGTCCCAGATCGAGTCGAACGAAAGAATAGGTTTTATACCTACTCGAATACAACGTTAGAAAATGACAATCTGTCTGCTCTTCTAACAACGTTTTCAGAGGGGCGTCAGAAATCGTATTTTATAGGGAAAGTGTTTTATAAATAGGACAAAGGCTAATGAAATAAGTGAGCTCTCTAACCGAGCTTTAAATAAAAAAAAACTGGTATAAATGATCATTTTCACAAATATACTTATATACGCTTCAAAAAACAAAATAACTGATTACTGTGATTAAATATATTACTTTTTTAAATCAGAATTTATCGTTACTTTTTTTCAAAATGTAAAAAATACGTATTTAGGTTCGTTCGTTTATATACAATTCCATTATTGTGTTGAATGGACTATGTTGATTTACCATTGAAATAGCGACTTGTAAAATACAATAACAAGAATTTTGCTATACGTTAAAGTGTGTGATAGTGCATCACTTCCTTGTCTTTTGTGGGGGGTTTTAAGCAGCTTTTTGTCTTTAAAAAAAATCAAAATTGTGCAGTTTTTGAAAAAAACACCTAACACATACCAGAGTTTTGAAGTGGAACTTAAATATATAAGGAATGCAGACGACTTTTAACGCCATTGCAGCAGATGATTGTGTGTAGATGTGCTTGGATGTTCGTTAGATTCATTACACATAATGGACAGCTATACCAGATATGATTGTCAGGCCTTCGTGTTAACATAAATATCGAGATGGATATGGACATAATACGTAGCGAAATATACACCATTGATGAAATCTTTGACGCTATAGACTTCGCCGCGAAATATGGAATTAATGTTAGTGGTCTGAACTCATTGGGGGAATTTAAAGAACGTTTTATACTGCACGTTGGAAAATTGGAAGGGAGAAATGTTAAATCTAAGGTACTAAATAGCCATATAATCGGTTTTATGATTTTAGAGTTGTCTGCGTTTGACACATTTGATGAGAGACACGCAACATCTAGAACAATTGGATGTACAGTCGAACCTGTGCATAAAGACCAATCATTTGTAAGATATCAATATGGTCTTTGTTCACAGATGCTATACGGATAGGGAACTGCTCTTCCATTGTGGTCTTTGGAACAGTTTCGACTGTAATTATGATACAGAGTTTAATCCTTTCCCTCATACGACAATTCTGCAGCAGACGACTTTGAACGTATTTTGTCAACAAATAGAAAATCTCTATAATTGAATGGATAACCTATGACAAAAAGTGGAAAACATTGTGGCAAAAGGAGAAATTGCACGTTTTGTGCAATTTCTTCTTTTGTCACTATGTTTTCAAAACGCCGTCTGCTGCAGAGGCGTCAGAAAGCGTCTATATGAGGGAAAGGGTTAAAACACTGGTTTGATCAGGAGAAATTGCTGGTTGAATGCAAGATATCCGTTTTCAAAATTCGTCTGCTTCGGATAAATAAGGACCTGAAATAGTGTGTGCGACTCCTATGCATCAAGGGTATTAACCTTTAAACGTTTTCTTTGATGTACCCATACATGTACGTGTGATTAAAAAGGAACGAATTATTGAATTTCTGATCGTTATTTTTGCAATGATACTTTAATATTCTCACTGGTCCAAAAATTAAATGAAAAAAGACTTAGAACCGTAAGACGTTATTGACATATTATTATCGGCTTGAATTGTGTAACGTCAAAACTTACTTCAATGTTGATACAGTTGACTCGCGTTAACTCGAACATGTGACCATTCGAATGTGTTTTCTTCAATTTCTTTGAACGGATCTGTCATTTGAAAATAGTAGCATCTGTTTTGATTGCTCATTCGATCAATCAGAACTGCTACTTTACTGTTTTCTTAATAGTATGTTAAAGGTGCTGAAATCCAGATTATAGATAGTATAGTCAAAGTTTAAAAACTGTTCAAAAATTGTCTTGAAATATTAGAATATCGTGATAATTCTCGGATAAAATTAGAGTAATAATTTCACTTTCCAGTACAATAAACATCTAAATATTGTTTGCAGAGATTTGCAGAGAAGTCTCAACATTTAATTTTTTTTAATCATGAGCAATTTCTCCTTTGGCCACAAAAATCGTCTGATGCAATTGCGCCTGCAGGTAGGAAAGGGTTAATTGGGCTATTGATCAAGTGCTTATTTCGAAAACTGGTTTGACCAAGACTTGTATCATTACATTTATGACATTTTCGCTTTTAAGATCGAGAAGTCAATGCAGAAGGCGGGAAAGAACGACAGTAATAAACGAGAAAAGTTGATCTCAGTCATGACGGAAATGTTGCATATTTTACACCGCGAAGGAGGCCAGAATGTATCGTTGGGTAGAAGGAACAGCGCCTTTGTCGAGAGTTTGTTACAAAGGGAAGGAACTTGCGAAGATCTGGCCATGGACTGCGAGTCTAAAATCAAAATGATACAGAAACAGGAGTGTTTTATCATTGTAGCAGGTAAGATATGGAATTTAAAAAATAATAATGTGGAAAGCAAGAATATTCTCATTTCTTTTCTCGCAAATGATATAGGCCCTACTATATCTTGAAATCAAACTACATTTATCCAGATTGCAAAATCATATCTCAAATTTGATTCAGGTGAACGATTAAAGTCCATTTTCATCTCAGAGTTAATTATATTTCCGATGATGCTTACATTTCAACAAATAATGTTCATTGCTGAGATGATATAAAACAAATAAATCACCGATACATTTTTACCAATCAACTGTTAAAAACCTATATTTTAATAGTAGTTGGTCTGTATTCAACGGTCGTCGGATGTTCGGATATGTCCAACACGAACGTTACACATGTTGGGGGATGCTATAGTATAGGTTAGGGGCGGTTTTGGACCTGTTTGTGTAACCGTTAAGTAGCGACACTCCAAACCGTTACACGCACCGTTTCCAAATCCGTCTTCTATTTATTCCCTTATAAGGATCGAAATGGTGTGGTTTCTCACCTTAACGAGGCATTATTTTTGTATCTGGGATAAGTTCCGGAATAAATCATGACATCTAGATACTTGGGCATACAACAAGTGTTAGGAGATACAACTATCAATACACAGTGTATACTATACACGAATGGACCGCAACCGTGTTTTATACGACATACCAACATCGAACATACATAAGCACAGTTTGACCTGATTTTCGTAATTCATTTATATATTTACAACTTTGTAATTCAATTATAGTTTTAACTTCGTAATTCAATTAAATATTTACAACTTCATAATTCTTTTATATATTTACAACTTCGCAATACATTTATATATTTCAATTATGTATTTACAACTTCGGAATTCATTTATATAGTTTCAACTCCGTAATTCATTTATGTTTTAATTATTAGTCGCCGGGCAGAAGCCCGCGACTTCTATTTTTAATAGCTTTTCGGAAATCACATGGGAGGGCGGCTTATTATTAGAAAGAAACAAATCTAGATGATTTGAACATATTACAATTGTGGTTGTTTACGAACACTAATAAATGACACATCTAAAATGAAATAAATATTCCGATTTTTTAATGTTTGCAGTTTGTTTATTTCACTCGCATTTAAGTTTTTTGTCTTATTTACGAAGACAAAAGTGGTCCCTTCAAGACGTGAACCAACACCCCCTAATGCAGACTCTTATGTGTCATCATTGAGGTCAATTTCGGATTCTCCTTTTAATAGCAATTTTAACTTACTAAATGTTGTTTTCATGTTCAAAGAGATGTCTTGATTTGTGTAGAATTCATTTAATAATGTTAATCCATGAATATCTAAAGTAGGAACTGTTTCTAAGCTAAATATAGACCCTATTCTGTTGTGTAGTTTCGTGACCTTTAACATCGATTTTCGCGCATGCGCATTTCGATATGAAAAAGCGAGTGATATTATTTTATTTTAGACAAGTACAAGACGAATGTTTGACGCAAAGCGTCAAAGAGAAGCCGCAATATTTCGTTGTACATGTAGAAATAAGAAAAAAAGAACATTTTTAAATCCACAAACAATAGAACAATTTAAACTGTAGACGGTAATGCTGATATATTTCTCCTTTTGAAGACTTTTGTTTTCTTCAAATTACCTCCCTTTAAAGCAATACCAGGATATTTACCTTGTTAGTATTATGAAAAGCAAGCCAGTGATGAGATAGTATTAAGACAACAGTGCAGCAGTAGTTCTGATTACTCGTCAGTAGAGCAACAAGGCTGTTTTCAAAAGACAAATCCGCTCCGGGAATCAGTTTGAGTTAAACGATTTACCGAATTATCACATGTTGGAATGATGTTTTCCCCCTAGATGTATATTCTTACAGAAAGCTATAAATGTAGCCCTACCAGAATCACGCTCATGCACTGTTATGGATACGGAAAGGTCACAATGCCTGACGTGGCTCATAATTGTATCTGCTTTATTCCATCCAGGTGAAACATCTGCCGGAAAGTCCAGCGTTTTAAATTTAATACTGGAGAACGAAATATTACCGGTCCATAACAACAGTTCTACGTCAGTGATAACGCTAATCCGATACAGTAGGCGAAAGCACGCGCGTGTTGTCTACAAGACGGGCGAGCCGGATGTGATATTCGATCTGGATGAAGAGGGAATAAAAAAGCTCCATTCTATTGCATTTATGAAAAGTGCGAGTGAGAGGGAGCACCATAATACAAAGGAAGTCCATGTGTACTTGCCATTACAAGTACTTAAGGTAAAAATATGTAATACAGTGTAATTTCAAAATAAATTATATTTGATGTCTATAATACAGTGTAATTTCAAAAGAAATTATATTTGATGTCTATAATACAGAATACAGAATAGTTGAGTACTTAAGGTAAATATATAATACAGTGTAATTTAAAATAAGTTATATTTGATGTGAATACAGACTTAACTCTTTCAGCGCCAAAGGCAATATTGAGCCTTTTGCAAACAATGCAGATTCAGGTGAGTCAGCTCGTAACGAGCTGTCTCACCTGAAATCTGCATTGGTTGGCTGTGAGTTATAAAAATATTCCAAAAATCCTATAACATGAAAATAGAGTCGTCCGACAATTCGGCGCTGAGAGGGTTAAGCATAACATAGTTAATCGTCATAAAAGTAACAGCACAATCAATCGTGGATGTCTGTATACAAACTGGGTACTGATACCAGTAACGCACACAACAGGGCAGAAGCACTTCTTTCTTTTTCTGAACTGCAGAAATAGATATTACAGTCAATGTTTTTAAACTGTTCAAAAGTTGTCTTGAAATATTAGAATCATAATTCTGGGATAAAATAAGAGTAAACATTTCACTTTCCAGTACCATAAACATCTAAATATTGATCGTTTATGCTGCATTTTTACTGGGTAGACATACCATTGAGCCAAATTATGTACATTTTCATGACTTTCAATTGACAGTTTTTCAACATTTACTGCCGAAATAGTTGGAACTAATTGCTACCTACTTTGTTGTCACTAGTAGCAATATTTACAGATGTCCAACATTTCAATTTTGATCTCCATTTGGAGTTCAGCACTTTTAAAGTTTAAAGGGACTCCGGATTTGGAAACGACGGAATGTAATCTAACCAGTATGCCAATAATAGAAGGAAGATCGGTGTTACACAGATATAATGAGGCCATCCTTAACTAATATCCTTAATTCCTTTGCAGTCGGGCCTGGTGCTGGTGGACACGCCCGGAATCGGTGAAAACGAGTTCTTGGAAAAGGAGCTCATGACCTTCATCAGTCAGAACCAGATCCTCGGCTTTATGTATATTATTAAAACAGACAACGCCGGCGGAGTTCAAGAAGATAGGGTAAGACATTTTTCTCGTTTTTAAACCCCCTTTGTCACTGGCAGATGCAGCAGATGACTTTTGAAAACATTCTGACAATAGGGGAAATTGGTCATCATGAGCAATAACTCCTTTTGTCACACTGTTTGCAACCCTGTTTGTCACGCATGTAGTTGACCGTAGAGGGAGATGACCGTAGTGTTAGACGTAGTTAGATATACGTTGAACGTATTTATAAAAGTAGTTTGAACTTCAAGAAACCCATGATTTGGCCGTAGTTAGCAAAATAGTTTTCAACATGTTCAAAATATTTCTACGGTGAGCTTGGATGCCAATACCCTACTGTGCACGTAGTTTGAACGTAGTTTAGCCTAGTTGACCGTACTTGACCATAGTTCACACGTAGTTCAACGTAGTTGCCCGTAGCTACACGTAGTGATACCCTAGTTATCCCTAGCCATTATGCTCGAACCTACTTCACCCTACTTCTACCTAGTTGACCCTAGTTGACCGTACTTGACCGTAGTTCACATGTAGTTCAACGTAGTTGTCCGTAGCTACACGTAGTGGTACCCTAGTTAACCCTAGCCATTATGCTCGAACCTACTTCACCCTACTTCTACCTAGTTGACCCTAGTTGACCGTACTTGACCGTAGTTCACATACAGTTCAACGTAGTTGTCCGTAGCTACACGTAGTGGTACCCTAGTTAACCCTAGCCATTATGCTCGAACCTACTTCACCCTACTTCTACCTAGTTGACTGTAGCGGCACTACGGTCAACTATGGCGTGACCGTAAGATGTGACCGCGGCTTAACAGTGATTTACCCGTACCATACGTAGACAGATTTTGACAGAAATGCGAAAAGTTCTCTGGTATAAGTATACTAACATTAATAGGGAATTTTTATAAATCTGTCTACATGATTTCAAAATCGTCCGCTTTGATTTGTTGTACAGTAATAAACATGAATGACACCATTTCGTATAAAAAGGTCTGATGTCAATTAAGATAGCTCAGCTCAGACTCGTACCGGTTGATACATCTAGATTCACAAATAATCTTCGTTGGACCCATAGCACTATACACTCTTAATTGAAGTCTGAAATACAAACAGACTGATCCGGGCCGACACAATCCGTCTCAGGGGGATGGAGGTATAGAGTAATGATTCATAAAACAGAAAATCCACAGGAGGCGAAAAGTGTCTAACCGGGTAAGCCTGCGCGGTATGCTTAGACTGATCCGGGTCAATACATTACGCAGAGGCCATAATGTCGGTTTTCTCGCGGGACGGCTCATATCAATATATCTGCGTAATGTATCGACCAGATCAGCCTGCGCTGTCCGCGCAGACTGATCCGGCCGACACATTCCGTCTTAGGGGGGATAGATGTTTAGAGTAGTTATTCATGAAACAGAAAATCCACAGGAGGCGAAAAGTGTCTATCCGGGTAAGCCTGCGCGGTATGCTTAGACTGATCCGGGTCGATACATTACGCAGAGGCCATAATGTTGGTTTTCTCGCGGGACGGCTCATATCAATATATCTGCGTAATGTATCGACCAGATCAGCCTGCGCTGTCCGCGCAGACTGATCCGGTCGACACATTCCGTCTTAGAGGGGATAGATGTTTAGAGTAGTTATTCCTGAAACAGAAAATCCACAGGAGGCGAAAAGTGTCTATCCGGGTAAGCCTGCGCGGTATGCTTAGACTGATCCGGGTCGATACATTACGCAGAGGCCATAATGTTGGTTTTCTCGCGGGACGGCTCATATCAATATATCTGCGTAATGTATCGACCAGATCAGCCTGCGCTGTCCGCGCAGACTGATCCGGCCGACACATTCCGTCTTAGGGGGGATAGATGTTTAGAGTAGTTTTCAAGGTCGTCTGCCTTGTTGTTATTATTCTCATTATACTGTGGAGAACGTTAAACGTGCTGCCGTTTCGTGAGATATAAACTGCATGGTATTATTAAATTACAATGTAAACTGAAACATCCTTTAAAGTAAATTTAGTTTATATTCAAATGATGAAATAATGTAAGATACAAATCTTGTTGAATTTTTTTTTTAAGTATTATGTTTAACATGGGCAATTATTCACCCTTTGCATGTTACAAACTTTTGCAGCAGACATTTTCTGAAAAATATTTTGGAATAAATGATGAATTGATCAAAATTTAGCAATTGCTCGTTTTTTAAATGTTTTCAACTATGTGTGAAAATCTTGCTTCAAATTGTCTAGCTGGAACGTTACACATTTATTGCTGTAATGTTTTCCAAGCAGATGACTGAACAAATAAGATATGGGGTAAACTAATAAAATATCACCTGGTTGATCTATTATATATGATTTCTATTTTTGGCAGTTTTTATCAATTCTTGCTCATATACCATGATGAATTTTAAGTAATTACTCAAATGAACGATGACGCATGCACATTTACACCCAGTTACGTCAAACGCAGTTTAGTCAGATATCCACTGTTCATCTCATATGTTTTCACTTTTTGTGATTCGAGCCCTGGAGCTTCCGCATCTCGTACCAAATGTTCCGGGAACGAATCCCTTGATGAGCGGGTTCAGTCTTTGGGATTTGTCCATGCAATCGGTGCGAGTACTGGTAAGGTCTCCAGCAAACAGACTACGAGAGTGATTAATATAAACTGAAAGCTGGTTTCGCACCAGATGTAACACAAATAAGTTTAAAATAAAACTACTGTGATCACTGACATTTATAGTATGACAGTCAAGTATATATGAGTCGTCCCACGAGAAAACCAACGGTATGGACTCTGCGTAAAATATCGACCCGGATCAGCCTAAGCATGCCGCGCAGGCTAACCCGGACAGATACTTTTCGCCTCCTGTTAATTTTCTGTTTCAGGAATCATTACTCTATACCCCTGAGACGGAATGTGTCGCCCGGGTTAGCTCGCGAGCGGACTGCACAGGCTGATCCGTGTCGATACATTACACAGAGGCCACCATGTTGGTTTTCTCGTGGAACGGCTCATATGTAAATAAGTACTAGAAAAGTCGTTGACGAAAAAGCTAAAACAAAAGCCCGATTACTTTTACGCCAAGGTGCATAGGAAAAGGTCGTGTTTCTGAACAGTGTAGGTTACATCTGCCAGGGGCGTAACTTTGCAATAATCAATGTGTAGGCCGTCTCGTGAGAAAATCAACATTGTGGACTTTGCGTAAAGTATCGACCCGGATCAGCCTAAGCATGCCACACAGGCCTACCCGGATAGACACTTTTCGCCTCCTGTGGATTTTCTGTTGCAGGAATAACTACTCTATACATCTTCCCCCTAAGACGGAATGTGTCGGCCGGATCAGTCTGCGCGGACAGCACAGGTTGCTCTGGTCGATACATTACGCAGATGTCTATCGCCGCAGCTGCATTTTTGGGCATTTTCAGAAAAAATGTGTAGGCACGTGCCTACAGTGCCTAAAAGGGAGCTACGCCCCTGTCTACTATAAGGCAAATTCTGTTGATTTCAGGTGAGACAGTTCGTTACGAGCTGACTCACCTGAATCTGTATTATTTGGAAAAAGCCTCAATATTGCCATTGGCACTGAAATAGTTAAACTTGACTCTCTGTTTAGAATAGGATACATTTTCCGAATCTTTTCAGAGGCTTTGCCTTAATTATACCTACAATTATAAACGTTTAAACTCAAAATGATGCATTAAAATGATCGCGAAGTAGTTATAGGGTATAATATAGATTATTTCGAACTTAAATTATGATACTTTTCTTATTTTCACATCTACTATAAGTTTACTTTGATAATAACATATCAGTATGTTGAACGTAAAACAGCATGAAGAAATATATGTGTTTACGTTGTGTTTAACCCCAAAGACCAGTGTATATGCCGTTCTTCCCTAAATTTCAGTGAGTTAATGAACATCTTATATCTGTTGTTTCTGATTACAAAAATGGACGTCCACCAGACGTCCCACACTAACCCCATTTGAGTAAATTGAACTTTGACCTCCCTTCGCGCCTTATTAATATATCAAAGCAAAACGTGTTATGTTTGTTGTTCATACTCTAGGTTACTGTTGACATGAAAATGCAGGATAAACACAGAGAAAACATTGAACATTATCCCTTGATAAACCTAGAGTTTGAAACCATGAGTTCATTAGGATATACTCAACAGTTATTCTTCAATAATCCACTGAAAAGCATGTCATGATTTTCTTTCTATTACAGTTGTTAAACTTGCTGAAGATTGTTATACACAAACAGCGTTCCAGAAGTACAGGCGGTGAAGCCCACATGAAATTCGATCCCAAGTCCGCTCTATTCGTCTGTAACAGGTTTGACCTTGTGGACAAAGGTGAACTGGACAAGGTCAAACAAAACGCTCTCGGTAACTACAATAATTACTTGTTCTACAACATAAACTAGACGAATTTTAAAATATATATATTCGACGATGAGAGAACTCATTAGGTCCTAGTGTGGTTGCCCTACATGACGCTCAGGGTTGCGGGGTTAGCATTACGACTGACTGGCTGGAGTCAGGATAAATGGACCAGTAGTACTTGTAACTTACCAAGAAAAATGCCGTATATAACTTTAAAAATGTTGAAAGCGGCGTAAAGCACCAAACAATCAATCAATTAATCAATGTCCTAGCGCCAGTATTTTGTATCCTTTTACTGGCGTAGTAAGAAATTATTCCAATCGAAGATTAAATCTCCAAGTTGCCAGGGTGAATGAATTATATATATTATTTATCAATCCTCCTTTAAACAAGATACATTTGACATTACAATACAGACTACAAACATAATCAACTTTTTTCAAATGTACATGAAATTGTAAAGGTAAGAAAGACAGGACAGATAGAAAGACAGTATAAGTGAGAGTATTATAAGGGTAAGCAACAGATGTCAAAGCTTATTTGAAACAAAATTTTAAAGCATTTTCATATAAATGTATAAAGTACACAAAGGGAAAACATCAAACGTAGTAACTAACTATCTACCGAAACGAAATGTAGATATATATAGAATTACTTAATACAAATCATGAAATACATGGATGAATGGGTGAGTAGGTGAATGCGTGGATGGATGGATAGGTGGATGGATGGATGGATGGATGGATGGAAGTATGAATGTATAACAACATATTTGGGCCGGAGGCCTTTATTATCAATAAATATATTGACTTGACTTGACTTGACTTGATGGATGGATGGATGGATGGATGGATGGATGGATAGATTGAAGTATGAATGTATAACAACATATTTGGGCCGGAGGCCTTTATTATCAATAAATATATTGACTTGACTTGACTTGATGGATGGATGGATGGATGGATGAATTTATGGGTGGATGGATTGAAGAATATATTCACACACATGTGTATACATAAAGACAATTAAATAGAAAAAGATAGAGTATGAAAGGACACATATACATGCACACACACATAAATACGTATATAATTAATATTATATGGTTCATCAGTTATTGCGATGTAAACACCACAAGGAGACCAAAGGGATAATGGATGAAATTGTATGTGAAAGGAGTGTTGGAAAGATGAGAAACAGCCACATTAAAGGGTTGAAAAAGTAATGGTAAACAAAGAAAAAGGGTGGCAAATGTAGTGGCGGATTTAGGGCCCGACTCCCTTCACCCCACGAATGAAATCGCGTGAAATATACAGTGGCGGATAAACCGGGGGGGGGGGGGCATAGGGCCCGTGCGTCGAAAAATCCAACCTTCAAGCAGCCCCCAGGCCGTCAGCACTGCAGTGTTTTTATTATTATACATAGTTACTTGTTTATGAATTTATGTTATAATGTGTCAGATTATATACTAAACTGATCAACGCAGTTTACAAAATACAGCTCAAAAGTATCACAAAAGCTAACCGAGGACGATAAAATGCAAATAATCCCTGTTAACCCTTTCCAATAACGCAAACATCTGCAGCAGACTATTCGGATAACCTTTTTGCAAACATATGAAAACTATTCAAATGAAAGTAAAATTATTGAATAGAGTTGAAAACATTTGTGGCAAAAGGGGAAATTGCTGATTATGAGCTGTATTAGTAGTCCCAGTTATGAGCAAATTCTCCTTTTGTCACAATGGTTTCGAGAGTCGTCTACTGCAGAAGCGTGCACATCAGTGAAAGGGTTTAAATGATCATATCAGACATACAAGTGTATCTACCTTTATGATAGATACAATTATACATATCATATATCAATTTTACAGGTATTGCACATTTCTTCTTCCTTGTTGCGAAATGAATAGATCTACTTGACAAAGCTATGCAAGGTCTCAACTCTCATTGAAAGTTACAGCCTTGAGTCGTAATTGGTTTGTTATTATCGACGTAAGCACTAAAAACCGTTCAGGTCTCCATATGAATAACGGTATTTATAATGAACTCCGTGAGGCGAAAATGGGACTTTCTGCATAACTCTTTCCCCACACACAGGCGCTTTTTGATACATCTGCAGCAGAAAACTTTTAAAAGGCAAAATAGAAAAAAGTGGAAATTGCACATTGAGACTAGCTTTGTTTTTTAATGTTTAAGTCGGAAACAATGAATAAAAGTTTGCACAGCATATCTTTTATTTAAATTTACTGAATTGTACAATGTTCATACATATTACACAATATATACATACACAACAATACATAGAAAAAGATTTCTCCTTATGCCACAATGTTTTTAACTATATTCAATAATGACGTTTTCATTTATAGAGGTTTTCTGTATTTTGCCTATATATTTTAAAAGTATTCTGCTGCAGACTTATCGTATGTGGGAAAGGAGAAAACGTCTACAAATGCGAGAGCGTTAAGAATGTCCAGATGTTTCTGTCTTTGGTGCTTTTCATTGTAGGGACATAACGACTGGTGTTATTGTTAGGCTATAGTTATTGGTACAAGGATCATTACTCTTTCCCCCTGGGACGGAATGTGTTGGCCCGGATCTGGTACGATACATTTACGCAGAGTCCATAATGTTGTTTTTTTCGTGGAACGGGCCAATATGTCAATAACGTCTTACGAATCTTAGGCTTTTTTCATTTAATTTTTAAAATAGGGGGAATATCTAAAAAGTAACCTTGCAAAATAACGATCAGAAATTCAACAAAGAACAATTTTAAAGGCTGATCTATGTCGATACATTACGCAGAGTCCATAATTGTTGTTTTTTCGTAGAACTGCTCATTTCGATTGTTTAATGTTGTGTTTTGTTCTACAGATAAACTGTCCGAGTGCTGGCCCTCGTTCGACCCATCTCAGGTGTTATTCTTCTCGACGGAGAAGGCGAGGAGAGATACCGAGGCGGACAGTGAATACATCAACGATAATTATAAACAGTTCCTGGAGTCTGTGAGAGATCTCTATATCACTTCAATGGAGAGAAGAATTACATTCTCATACAAGTAAGTATGATGGCGGCGGTTTGTCCCTTGATTGCGGCATCCATTTGGAGGGAATTTACTTTAAAGGGCTGTGAACATCTGATCCCAGGGTTCATATGCCTACCTTCTACTTGAAATATTTTGTCCTTTGAGTTGAAATATATTGTTTCAGAAAACCATGGCCACCAAAATACCAAGTCCTCCAACCCTTGCCAACATAAATCAAAGCTGCAGCAGACGACATTGAAAAAATCTAGGCAAATACAGAAAAAGATTCTATATATGAAAGGATATTTTTTTCATTCAGTTGAAAACATCAAATGGTATAAGGGGACATTACTCGTTTACCACCTGCAGACGAATTTTGAAGCATCTACAGAAGACGATTTTTGAAAGCGTTCTAGCAAAAGAAGAAATTACTTATAATGAGGAATGTCCTCCTATTTTCATAATGTTTTCAGGTCTTTTCAATAGTAACACTTTCATTTATAGATATATTCCATTAATCAACGGAGGTGTTTAATTCGTCTGCTGCCAATTTGTTATATTTCAGAAAGGGTTTACTTTGACTTATATCTGTTTCAATATATAGGTCTTTATAGTTTAGTATTACCCCCTAAATATATACGAAAAGAGATTCACTACAACTGGTATTATAAAAATAGCTCTAGTAATCTTTTCTTAACCCTTTCCCATTTATAACAAATCTGCAGCAGACGACTTTAAAATCATGTTGACAAAAACCTCCATATAAGATGGAGCTTAATTAAGCTTAAGCTTAAGCTTAAGCTTAAGCTTAATTGTTATATAAAGTTGAAAACATTGTGGCCGAAGGAGAAATTGCTCATCATGAGCAATTTCATCTTTGGCCACAATGTATTCAAAAGTCGCCTGCTGCTATTGCTTCAAAATGCGTATGATAAATTCATAATGAGTGTAAATATTGGACATTTCCATTAACCTCTTTTTATTAACAAATATGTTGATGGGATTTTTTTTTATTCTAATTCAGATGGATAGAAAACGTTCTCAAACGACTAGTCCACCATTTAAAATCTATGGTGAAACAACTTGACTCCACTGATATGGAAATGAAAGAGCAATCAGAAAATGTTCGTCAAAAGTTAGAAAAACTTAGAGACCAATCTGACAACGTCATTCAAGAGCTTACTCGAAACGTCAGTGCTGAATCGAAGGAAATATGTGAAACCATGGTAACGTACTTTAAGGAACCGTACTGTAGAATAAAACTGTTAACCTGTTGGAATACGGATGAACTTCCGAAAGTTGATTCAGGACTCGGTGACTGGAGTTGGATTAAAATGAAGATTCAGGAGGCTTTCTATGACAGACTGTCTAAGATTGTGTCGGAATGGGACAATAAGGAGAAAAAACTGGAGACCATCGAGGAGGAGATGTCGTGTTTAGTGAAGTTCAAGTTGAAGTTATTGGAGAACGATCTGATCGGGATAGAGAAACAGATTCATGGTGGAAGCTCAACCGACTCCTCGCACGATTCCCTATCACGTTTGTCAAGAAGCCGACGACGCACGGGGTCATTGGGGCTTGCTTCAATACAGAAGAATGGGGTATTACTATACCAGCCACGTTTACCAACGAAACTGGCAGGTAGAATCATGAAACCTATAACTGATATTATTTATAACATTAAGAGTAACGTTAAAGTTAACGAATACAGGAAAAACCCACATGGAGTTGCTGAATATCTCGTTAAGGAGTTTTACAGGGACCTTATTGAAAATGCCGATAAACCAAACGGTAATCTTGCAATGTTTGTCGAAAGTCTGCTGGAGAGACCCCGGGATTATATAACAGCATTAGGCAGAAAAATACCTGACATGATACTCTCCAACCAACTGTGTCTCAACAGGTTTAGGGATACGCAAGCGGAGGAGAGAAAGAACCACACTCTGTACGAATCGATGATGACAAACATAGAACAATTACGTCGATCCCTGACGGAATACGGGGAAGGTTATATCTTCGTGGATGATTTCGCGAAAGGGGAGCTTCAGATTCAACAAATGACAGCTGATGGATTGAGTGTATCCGTGGCGTTCAATATTTCCGATTTTATACGGCACAGTTCTGACCAACTGGAAGCATCAAGAAGGCGAGACATTCGAGGATTGTGGACCGTCACATACATTGGATCACTTGTCCGTAACGGTCTCGAAAAGAACATTGCTATGCGTGTTTATCTCCCATCGTCCGGAGTACAGTACACCTTCAAAGAGGTGGCAAAACTCAGGTAAGGCGTTCTATCTATTAACCTTTTACCACCTTTAGACGCATTTGACGCATCTGCATCAGACGACTTTTGAAAACATGTTGGCAATAGGAGAAATTGCTCAAAACGAACAATTTCTCCATCTGCCAAAATGTTTTCAACATTTTTCAGTTATTGTACCTTCATTTAAAGAGATTCTCCATATTTTGTGCTAAATGTCTTCAAAGTCGTCTGCTGCAGATGTGTTGTATGTGGGAAAGGGTTAACCGATTACCGTATACATTTATAAAACGATTTGAGAAAAGTATTCAGGAAAAGCGTTTACCATTTTCATCATACTACAAATCAGCAGCATGCGACTATTTGCCATACCAAAAAAATGGAGTATATCTATAAATGAAAGTATAATTATTGAACAGAGTTCATTATGAGCAATTTTTCATTTTACCACAATGTTTCCAATGATTGCCTGCTGAATATGTCTCTCAATGAGTTAAATGTGAGAAAGGCACAAGTAAAATACAATTACACTTATATATGGCCAAGTGTTGAAAACATTGTAAGGGAAAATCAAGAACTTCAAACATTCGTCTACGGTCGTCTTTTTCTGGGATATCCTACATATTAATTATTTTTGAATGGAGAGGAAAATTAAAACGTACACTCTTTAAAATTGAATAGAAATCTATTTTTGTTAACCTTTTCACTGCCAAATTTCACAAAGTCTACTATTCCGTGTTGAAAATTGGACCACACCATTTTTCGTCCAACAAGAAATTTGAAATAAAAATGTATGTCTAAGAGGCAAACAATGCATATTTAAGTAAAGGCTGCTCTTAATGAGCTGTCTCACATGAATCTGCATTGCTAGCAAAAGCCTTGAATTGCCTTTCGCAGCGAAGGGTTAAACAGGTATGGCAAGTAAAGTTATTGCAACAGTTAGAAAATATAGAAAAACGTACACCTTCATTCATTTCTGCAATAAACGTCTATTTAAATTAAGTCTTTGTGGCGAAAACCTTTTCAAATTAAAACGTTTTGGTTTTGTTTTTAAAAAGATAATTGTCATCGTTAACGAAATAATGATAACAATTAAGTTTGCTTCTTGTAAATCGTACCATATTTGCAATGAGTTGATATTCAGACCATCCTGCGCATCAGTGCAGTCTATTAAAAATTAACGCAACTGCTAGAATCATCTAAAACTTCTCGCTGATTATTACAGATAACGCGTCTTGTATTGCAATCGTATAAGTTACACAAGTTTCTAATGGCTTTAGACCGACTGCATTTAAAAACAATCTAATCTTGCATCCAATTAAACGGATAATGTTGCTAATGGTACTCATTTAATGAAAGGAAAGTAGTTGATTTAGTGTGTCAAATGCATTTCCTTATTTATTCTGAGAAACTGAGGCAATGCAATATTGTTAAGAACTTCTGTTAATTTTAAAAAAATGCATTATATTGATAACCACATACTAGGATGCAATGCATGCTCTGTCATACTTCAGTAATTTCGTGACCCTTTAGTTTGATTTATTTTTTAATCCAGGTGCCTGACGTGGCAGACGACATACATCGCTGAGTTTCTAGGGATACACGATGCCGATGCAAAAATTCCAGCCTTTGTGTATGCGTCCTCTCTGAAATCGGCGAGGCGCTTCCTGAACAATTTCTGTAATAAACGGGAATGTATTCCGGTCATCTTGGAGCAGACGGCGTACGGACTGGAGTACCTACATAACAAGGGACTAGTACACATGGAACTATGTCAGGATACTGTTACGGTATGGCTTTGATTAATTAACCCTTACTCACATACAGAAGCCTTTTGACGCCTCTGCAGCAGACGACGTTTGAAAACACTGTGACAAAAGGAGAAATTGCTCAAAACGAGCAATTTCTCCATTTGGCAAGAATTTCTGTGTTTTCGCTTAGATAGGTTCAAAGTCGTCTGCTGCAGATTTGTTGTATATGGGAAATGGTTAATGAGTAGGTCTTAACCCTTTTCCACATGTAGATAGGTGGGTTGTGAAAACGAAATAGGAAAAGGCTTTTAACTTTGTATCAAACATAAATATGTACTTCTGAGTTCATTGATCTTACTTATTTTATTTTCTTCTGTCAAATCATATGTCTGTAAGCAAATGAGCCGTCCCACGAAAAACCCAACATTGCGGTTCAAATATATATGAGGCTAAACCTTTCACACTTACAGAAACATTTTTACATCATTTAAACATGTCGTATTTTGACGTATCTGCAGCAGACATAATTTAAGATATTGTGGCAATATAATAAATCAACCAGACGTAAACTAACTAACTGTCTGGATTTTGCGATCATCGAAGATCCCAATGTAATCAGACATGGGTCATAATTGTCATCCGATAAACACAAATTCAAAGGTCTAGTTTTGAAATACTTAGCCCAAATTTTAAGAATAGTAGTATCATGCACATTACCGAAAAATTTGCTAAATATTGGTGATCCATACTTAGTTGAAATTATAATTCCAATCCAATGTATTACTATATGTTATTAGATTTGAGAGAAAAAAAGTGATTCTTATTATTTATATTCGTTTTTCCCCCAAGATTAGCATGAGCAATTCATAATTGCATTATAATGTTTGCAACAATAGATCAAAAGCATGTTAGTTTTTTATCATTTTGTCATACATTCCTAGAAGTGAGAACATCCAAAAATATAACGTTCGATATTGATCTAAATTGTCTTATGAACTGAATGAATCGTTTGTCGGTTTTGCAGTGTCCTGTCTCTAACCTAATTTTGTAAGTTTATATATTTATTTCAGATGGGGGAGGACGGTAATGTCAAATTGTCCGGTGCATGTTTACCTAGAAAAGCGACGCTCCCGCAAGATACCGAATCGACTGAAACCGGAAGTTTCGTTTACCTTGCACCGGAAGTTTTACGCGGGGAAACATATGAAGCCACGGCAGACATTTATGCTTTTGGGTTATTCATACTCGAGTTGTCTCAAAATGAAGTGAAAACTGTTTTTCTATTTCAAAGGAAGAAACCTTTGTATGATTTCATCCGAAACGTTGATCCTGAAACTATGCTCAATTTAGAACAGAATGTGGAGATATTTACAATCAAAACCCGTACACTCATACAAAACTGTTTAGCCATGGATAAAACAGATCGCCCTCTAATGGAAGAAGTTGTTGAATACAGTAAATTCATCAGAAATGAAAATGAAGCATTGGCGCTGTTGCCATCGAGGCGGTCACGAGCAATTATCAAACGACGTTCAAACCGGACATCGACATATCTCTGAGCAAATAATGTTGCAAACATAGACCATGCAAACGTCCAGGATTTCTTTGAGACATTATTAAGATGATAAGTATGTTTCTACGGTGTAGTTATAACCTAGAGATTTTTATATAATCAAAGAAGTGACCCTCATATATCACATTTAAGGCTGTTAGCATTCAGTAACATTTTCACAATGAGTCAAAATCAGTGTGCAATAGTGAGATTTCGATTGAACAACGGATGACATGTATATATGTATATTTAATCAAAATGTAAATGTATCTTACAAAGCAACCATGATTTAAAATAAATGATGCAGATTCTTTTTTGAACAAGATAATGTGGTCAGTTCATTTATTTAACCCTTTCATTTATATGTGTTTGTCAATGTAAACTTATAGTAGTTGTGAAAAAAAGTAAAGTATCCAAAGTCGACTCTTACATTTCGAAATGTGGACCACTACATTTTACTTTCAACAGGAAATTTGACAAAAATCTTATGTCTAATGGGCAAACCATGCAGATTTCAGAGAGACAGCTCGTTATGGGTTGTCTCACATGAATCTGCATTGTTTGCAAAATCCTTGAATTGCCGTTGGCAGCGTACGGGTTAACCCAATGAGTTGTTTATTTGATATCTAACCCTTTCAATATGGATTTTTAAAATGGACTTATTATAGTTCTAGTATTAAAATAAAAATGTTTTAGCTGCTAACTGTTTAGAACCTGTTTCGACCGTCAGGGGCGTAGCTCCCTTTAGGCTCTGTAGGCACGTGCCTACACATGTTTTCTCAAAATGCCCCAAAAATGCAGCTGCGGCAATAGACATCTGCGAAATGTATCGACCAGATCAGCCTGCGCTGTCCGCGCAGACTGATCCGGCCGACACATTCCGTCATAGGGGGATAGATGTATAGAGTAGTTATTCCTGAAACAGAAAATCCACAGGAGGCGAAAAGTGTCTATCCGGGTAGGCCTGTGTGGCATGCTTAGGCTGATCCGGGTCGATACTTTACGCAGAGTCCACAATGTTGATTTTCTAACAAGACGGCCTACACATTGATTATTGCAAAGCTACGCCCCTGATCGTGCATATGCGCCTGCTGGTCTGGCTCTATTCTGTAGATACAGGCTTCACAAAATGTGTTATAGCAGTCAAAGTGGTAACATAAGAAAAGATGCACTTGACTATAGAAGTCCATTTCTTACATTGTTTAGATCAGAGACATATAAACACATGTGTGTATATGTCTCTGTTTAGATAGACTATACTCATGATAGGAATTGATATTTTCAATTGCAACAAATTTGACAGTGAATGTATCAGCGACGTTTGTATACTGACCCAAAATATAGGTTTCTGCTAATTTGTTGTAAGAATGTGTGCATTGGACAATCCCACAGGAGTACAAATTAAATTATATATTCGAACGATCACCAAGTAGATACATGTGTAAACAATGACCAAATAGACCACTAAAATTGGTGAATATCTCGTATTGCTGGAAATTTGCTTCGTATTAATGTGATTCAGTAAGTCAGGTAATGCATAGAAACTGGTTCTACTTATTTCTGATATGACAGGGTATTCTAGTGCAGCGAATTGCTTTGTACATTTGCATTTAATTAAAAATACTTTATTGGTTTTAAGATAAATAAAGAAATACAAACCTCATTCTTTTTTATTCCAAACTCTCTCTCTCTCTCTCCCTCTTGTGGGAGTGTTCATAGAAGATGAATACGTTCATATATGTTCATGGCGATTTTTCAAAATGGCGCATGATTTGTCACGACTGTGAGTGAACTACATGCATCCTAGTCTTAACTATAGTGTGACAAAGCGTGCTCGTGGTGTCAATATGGATTATGGCACACATTTTAGGTGATGGTCACGCTAAGGTTGCACATAATTAGCCTTATGTCACTCCATGTTCCCGCCAATTACCACCAGCTGACTTCATTAAACGAGGTTTGCCCGTGTTAAGGGCTCGCAGTGGTAAGCATTGGTCGCACATAGTTCTGGCATAATTTGCGCATATCCCACGCATTTGCAAAATTTGGTCATGCGGCAAGCTCGGCTTTAAATATCGTGCCTATTGCGTTGGTTGATATTAAAATTAGTCTGAGTGACTATACGTGCAATTTTCTGAAATCATGAGTTAACACTGCTTTACTTGTGTTTGACAAATGATGCAATGTGATGCAAACTATATATTACGATTGCTGTGTAGACTATGAGTGTAGCCTTTGAATGTTCTACAGGACATGCAAAGCGTCCAACCTGGTATACACAACAATATAGTCCATCATTCGTGTCAGTGTTAACGCCATATATCACCTAAATTGCGTGCCACTCGGCTACTCGGCTAAATGGACACGAACTGTCACGATTTGTTACTTAAAGCGACTGAAATCCAGATGGCACGAAAAAAACCACTCGAATTCGCCCTAAATGTTATTCTTTATGTCTTTATCCAAGTAAAACCAGGGTAGAAAATGTATCGTTTTTTATCAATAAAGTGAACTTGAGTCGTTTTCAATTGTCCCAATGAAGGGGTTTCCTATTTAAAAATACTTACCCCGTTACTGACAGGGTAGAATTTGCGATGGAAAAAGTATCGAAAACAAGAAAATTTCACCGATTATAGGGGTATGTAATATGTCAGCTATCATATTTTAATTCCCCAAATACAAAAATAACACCTATTTTCTTAAAATTGGATTTTTTTTTTTTTTCGACAGTTGGGTATATGGAGTTCAGTCGCTTTAAGATTTAAGCCTTTATTACATATAGTTCATGAACTGATCATAAGAGTGTCCAAAAAACTCGCTTGAGTCAATTTCTTGAACATTTGGAAATTATGCAACAAATGAGCCTGGTTTTTAGCAAGGGGTTCGTCAGAGACCAATTCCGAAGGCACTCATCGAACTCTAGTTGGAATCAGTCCCTATTGTTAAAGTCTGTTTACACTATCTGCAATGAATTACATCAAATGGTCGTAGATTGTATATAATGTCAATGAAAGCACATGCATCTGTATAATATGTTTATAAAATGAATGGAGTGCGTCCAGCTTAGTTCACAACCCTCTCATATCGTACCGCCAAATGTCTGAATTTCTAAATTGCTTTGGGAAAAACGATATCTACAAGACGCTTCCAGCATTGATGGTATACATATATCTATAAACTTCAATCGCTGTGGGGAATGGACCTCGTTGTTGAGACGGACTGCGTTGTAGGGATAGGACCACGTTGTTGGAACAGACCGCTATGCGGGGCCGGACCGTGTTGTGAGTCTTACAATAATATGCAATCTAATCAGAGTCGCCATCACGTGTCACAACAAGATCTACTCTGCTATGTTTATCAAGTTAGTATTGTTGCTTCTTTATTTGTTTTTCTATTTTGTTTTTGTTTTCAAATTATGTTATTATATATAATCATTTTTTATCTGAGGGACGTACGGTGTGGTCCTAATTGATTGGGCGTTTATAGTGGCTGATCATTTTCTTAATGTTGTGTCAAGGTGTGTAAGTCATTTATGGCGAATCTCTTGAGCTGCAATCGGAACCCATTTGGTTACAATCTCCTCGTTTTAGGACTGCTTTTTTATCCGAATGCATTCGAATTCTACCACACGACGACTTTCAAAGAACAAAGATCAATTCAAACAACAGAAGCCGATTAACAACCCTTATGTCAGCATGGTCGTGAGCGAAGTTGTAGTTACCTGACCAGCACCCCAGTGCATATGAGCCGTCCCGCGAGAAAACCAGTATTGTGAACTATGCATACAGTATTGAGCCGGATCAGCCTAAGCATGCCGAGCTGGCTTACCCTGACAGACACTTTTTGCATCCTGTGGATTTTCTGTTTCAGGAATCATTACTATATACCTCTCATGCCCGGAAACGTAATTTGTCGGCCCAGATCAGCCTGATCTGGATCGATACATTACGCAGAGGCCATTATGTTGGTTTTCTCGTGGAACGGCTCATATGATAACAGTCTGGCGAGCAAAACGACGTTATTTTAAAAGTGCATTTCCTTCCACAAGATCCGAGGTAATGAAGTAATTCCAAATAAAGTTAAGCCGAGCGATGGGTGCGATTGTAATGAAATGTTTTAAAACGTTTTGTAAGAAAAGTAATAATAATTTGACAGTATAGTTATTAATCTGTTTGTTTTTACAATGTTTGATGGTGTGACCTTCGCGTTAATCTTCCACCTTCTTTTAATAACACAGGCATATTTGTGCTAAACAAAATACATCTTGCTGTAATCAACATGTTTACACGTTCTGTACGTCCTAGTAGATTATCTCAAGAGTTAAAAGATTACATCTACTGACTAATCCGGGCAAAGTTAAATCTATTTCAACCCGGTTTGTACTAGGAGGGTCGATAATTTGAACAACTAATAAATCTAAACTCCGGCTGTAATGTCTAGAATGAAAGTCATAAGACCTGCCAATATGCCGGGCAATTATGTTCCTTTCAAATTGATTGTTCAAATTCAACAGATTGCAATTGGAGATCTAGAAATGCTCGGAAAAAAACACCAAAATTTATATAATGCTAATGTTATATTCTACCCAATCCGAAACCATCTGAATAAAAAAGAAAAGACTTACACAAATACTGGAAAAAATGTCAAACCGTCAGGTACATGTATCATCTGCACTTTTTTGCATCAAAACATTAGGTCTACTTACCTGTCCAGGCTTGGTAAAGATAATATTCTAAAACACAAAATCCGCCTGTAGATTTGTGCTTCAGTGGTTGGTATTGTTTTGGTTATTTAAATGTTGGTCTTATTTCTGTATTACTTCTTGTGCCAGAAAATCAGGAAACGTGTGTTTATGAGCCGTCCCACGAGAAAACTAACATTATGGATGCTGCGTAATGTATCGACCCAGTCCGCACAGGCTAATCCGGGTCGACACGTTCCGTTTTAGGGGAATATATGTAAAGAGTAATGATTCCTGGAACAGAAAATCCACAGGATCCGACAATTGTCTGTCCGGGTTAGCCTGCGCTGATCCGGGTCGATACTTTACGACTTTAGAGTCTACAATGTTTGTTTTTTCGTCGAACGGCTCATAGTGTTGAGACGGTGTTTATGTAAAACATACCTAATGTGCTCGGCATTTTCCGTAAGAGGTCGTCAGAAATCAGCACTGTTCGTTGGCTTGCTTGTCAGTCATTCCCTCACGCATGCACTGGATACCAAAAAGTTATTATTATCAAAACTAGATCAATGTCACACGAGATGCAAATTCAAAGACTGTTCACCTGATACATTATGTCGTCTGCTTCAAAAAGCCAAGGAAAACATATAGCAGAAAAAATGAAAGCGAAAGTTAATTTTTCATAGTTTCAAATCACGTTTCCATTTATCGCACTTTTCTCAAATGTCGATTGCTAAAGAGGCCCCAAAGATTTGTCATTTTCAGGGACTTGGTTACCATCATCATTGATTAGGATCAGACACGATATTTTCAGAGTACGCTAACCTTTTTTCTAAAGCTAAGAATGTTTGAAAAATAAAGAAGCTCAAACATAGTGAAGGTAAAGACTGGACTTATTTCCACTTGTCACATACGTCGGGCAGGCCTGTTGGTAGGTATTTTGTTTAGCGTCAGTGACCTAAACGACCGTATTTAGCTAATGAAGCTTCCGCTTGTCACGTTCGTCGACGTCATGTGTTTTGGTGTCTGTGTGGCATCAGTGACCTAAACGCCCGTATTTAGCTAATCAGTTTTCATTTGACACTTCCGTCAGACAGTCATGTTGGTTTGTTTCTGTGTGACGTCAGTGACCTAAACGCTCGTGTTTAGGTGATCGGTTTCCACTTGCCACGACCGTTGAACAGTCATTGTCCTGTTGGATGGTTTTTGTGTGACGTCAGTGACCTAAACGCTCGTGTTTAGGTGATCGGTTTCCTCTTGTCACGACCGTTGGACAGTCATTGTCCTGTTGGATAGTTTCTGTGTGACGTCAGTGACCTAAACGCTCGTGTTTAGGTGATCGGTTTCCTCTTGTCACGACCGTTGAACAGGCATTGTCCTGTTGGATGGTTTCTGTGTGATGTCAGTGACCTAAACGCTCGTGTTGTTTGGTATCTGTGTGGTATCAGTGACCTAAACACCCGTATTTAGCTGATCAGTTTCCGCTTGTCACGTCTGTCGGACAGTCATGCCGGTTTGTATATGTGTGGTGTCAGTGACATTAATGCCCACGTGGGGCTGATCATTTGAGCCAGTGCATGAATAATGTACAAATTGGCTTTTGAGAGAAGTATAGATCCGGTTCAGCCTGTGCATCAACACATTTTGATCAAGATATACGCTGTTCACATACTTCTTACACAAGCTGTTTAGAAGACTTTGTCAACTTATGTAGATTCTGATAAGACTGAGCAGGTGGACTGCTCAGAAATGCTAACCTATAACTTTTCGCATGCACTGGATCATAGTGTGATGAATGGACCACATAGACGAGTCGTGCTAGGCTAGGCTAGGCTAGGCTATCATGCATTTCGTTGTTGCACCTCGGTTTTGGCATCACATTCAGGGGCGTAGCTCCCTTTAGGCACTGTAGGCACGTGCCTACACTTTTTTTCTCAAAATGCCCAAAAATACAGCGGCGGCGATACGCATCGGCGTAATGTATCGACCAGATCAGCCCGCGCTGTCCGCGCAGACTGATCCGGCCGACACATTACGTCGTAGGGGGATATATGTATAGAGTAGTGATTCCTGAAACAGAAAATCCACAGGAGGCGAAAAGTGTCTATGCGGGTAGGCATGTGTGGCATGCTTAGGCTCTGATCCGGGTCGATACTTTGCGCAGAGTCCACTATGTGGATTTTTTCACGAGACGGCCTACACATTGATTATTGCCAAGCTACGCCCCTGACATTAAGTAAAATGTTATGTTATTATGTTATTGCAATGGCGTTCGAATTGTATACACACATTATATAAGAGATGCGCTTCAAGAACGCCAATCTTTGGGTAATTATTGCAGGTGTAGAAGAAGGACTGCCTCGAGGGTGTATCGATAAAGCGTCGGCCCACATACAAACATTATGCAGCAGACGATTTTGAAAATATTTTAAAAAGTATTGAAAATCTCTTTGTATGATTATTGAATAGAACTGATAACATTGTGGGAATAGGTGCAATTAGTCATTATTCTTCTTTTTCCACAATGTTTTCAAAACCCGTTTGCTACCGAGTTGTCAAAAAGCGCACGTATGTGGGAACGGGTTTTTAATTGTGAAATATGTGAGGGCTTTTCACCATGGTATGCCTTAAGTTGCTTCTGGTTTTTTTTCATTTTGAACTTATTTCAATTTAGCAATTTTTCAAAAAGAGTTGTAGGTCCGGGTCTATAAATCATACTTGTGTGCCACTGCCTTCCCGCATATTCCGTACGATTAGGCTTACTGGTTACGTACCAAGGAAGCAGACATGTTGAGTTATCTTTATAAACTGTATGCACATACGACGTTAGATACATTTATAAATAAGAAAAGAAACTTAATTCACCCGAACATGCGCAACATTGTCAGCGTGTTCAGTGGCCAATCTAGGATTCGAAAAGAAGGGCAAAATTCATCTGAAATAAATATGAATAAATTTGGGCATTTTTCCTTATTTGTCTATTTAACAAAAAGAAAAGAAAAAAAACTTCAATACAAATTTAGAGGGGAATATTCAACACAGTGTGATAATTAGCACGATCCCCATTCGAAGATTGGACACTGCCTGTTCAAACGGATACTATATGCAGTCAATGGGATTATCTGTGTCTCTGGTATCTGTTGAGCCTCGGACCTACAATCATCGCGAGCCATGGGTGATGTGTCTATACTTATGGGGATGCTAATCTAATAAGCAACCTTGGCTAGCGGAGATGCGGACCTAAAGTCGTCGTTTTTAGTGAATACACTCACTTAAGTTGGCCTGAAACAAACCGAAAATATCGACCAGAATGCAATGAAGAAAATGCATTGAAGGTAATCAATTTCCATTTCATGCCTGAATAAAACGTTTTTAAATATCAACGCCTTGGTAAAATAGACTTTATTTGAATTCATTGAGTGTGACTTAAATAGATTGCAAAATGTGTGTTTTTGTATGATGTGCGGTGTCTGTTTTTTTACAATATCAATCAAAGCGCTGATGGCACTAATAACCGAAGGAGACCTCATTATTTTGTCGCCATAATTGCGAAAAGCAACCTTACTATAATTATAAGACCTGTCAAATCCACGCTAAAAGTTATGCTTTATAGAAGTTTCTTTAAACTTGATATGACTAATTGGCGAACAATGCATACCCTGATCAGAATACGCGGATGTGCTGGTTGATCTTTTCAACAACAAACATGTAGAGCCCTTCTCATGTGGACTCTATGGAGCACTAGGGAATTACTTAATGTTTTGTCCATTGGCAGTAAACAATACAATAATACCTTGATATTATCATGGATTAGTGTATTCTTGTTGAAACAATGTGGATGTACAAATGAAGGTAACACAATTTGCTTGTGTACTTAATGATGCATGTCACATTGAGGAGAAGAAGGTGCAAAACAGACGAAATATGACATATACAAAATATGAAGAGAATGCGTTCGTCAGTAGAATGTTGGATGAAAAGTTCCACATGAGAAAAGGTTACTCCTGCGAATTGACAACTGTATGAATGGATCGATTAATCAATTAATCAATCAATCACAATCAACTAATCGATGACAGTTTGAATATTCGTATGAACTAAGCAAGAAATCAAACAATCAATTAATCCATCCATCCATACACCCATCCATGTTTCATTGCGAATTGATGAAGAATAGGTGGACGAGTTTTCTATGAATACAATATTATTAATTCAATCTACACTTCTTTCTGTTTGTGTAGCCTGTATTTACGACGATATTGTTTCAGATCACCTCTTGCATACACATCTACATTTACATGCGCCAATAACTTACTATAGATTACAGTTTGTCCAAAAACTAAATTGGCAAAAGAAAAAGGGGAATAAGTCTAAACTAATGACAAGATCGTTTCTGTTCTTTTGGCATCGAATAACTCTTTGTTTCCATAACTTTATCCTACAGATGTAAATAATTCAATTGATTAGTGTTTGAGTTAAGTCTCAAACAAAGGTTGATCAAATTTAAAAACAAAAAAAGACAGATAACAACTAAACAAGAGGACCTCAATGGCCCTGGATCGCTCACCTGATTTATTTTTTGTGATTGGTTATGTCAAGCACAATAACACATTTGAGACAAAAATAGAGGCTCAGCAGTGCTTCATTGCTATCGATTTGGAAAAGTGTTATGAAAAGTGTTATGAAGTTGTGAAGACTTTATTACCTCTTGAATTTCTATTTGGAAATATTTGAACAATCTTGGTAAAGGGTGCCCCAAGGAACATTTGTGTAAAATAATTTTCAAATCGGGCCAGTACTTTTGGACAAGAAGATTTTTAAAGTTTTAACAATGCACATATAAGGAAAATAAGCTCCGCCCCCTGGCGGCCATGTTTTTCAACGGATCGGAAATATTTGTACAATCCTGGTAGAGGGTACCCCAAGGAACATTTGTGCAAAATAATTTTCAAATCGGGCCAGTACTTTTGGACAAGAAGATTTTTTAAGATTTGGCAATTTTCCCGTTTTCTGATGCCGCAGCAACCAAAGTTCTACTTGGAATTAAATCCTTTGAACAACTTTGAAAGAGGACCACCTAAGGACCATTCCTGTGAAGTTATTTTGAAATCTGTCCATTGGTTAAGTAGGAGAAGTCATTTGTAGGAAATTGTTAACAGACGACATCGAGTCCCGGTAGCTCAGTCGGTAACGACGCGGGATATCAATCCAGGGGTTGTGAGTTCGAATCCCGGCTCGGCCAACTTTCTTTCCGAGGATTGACAAAAGTCATTGCGACATGCGTCATTCGTCTTCCACCAATGGGCTAAGTCTATGTGGAAAAGCAGCCAGTTGCTTGGGAAGATTGTTGTGTGGAGTACTGGTGTGCGAAAACCAGGAAACATATGAGTAGGTGAACTGGCCGCCGTGATATAACTGAGAAATTGTTAAAAACTGCGTTAAACCCCAATCAATCAATCAATCAATCCTGTGAAGTTATTTTGAAATCTGTCCATTGGTTTAGTAGGAGAAGTCATTTGTAGGAAATTGTTAACAGACGACGACGACGCCGGACGCCGGACGGTGAGTGATCACAAAAGCTCGCCTTGCACTTCGTGCTTAGGTGAGCTAAAATGACACACACACAAAAATAGTGTACGGAATTACGTCTTATCACCATCTACATGTATCAAAAATCCTAGTTTCAAGGGAATCAATTAGTTGTGTAGTTATAGTCCGGGCTAGACACTTTGATATTTAAGAAACAGACAGACGAACAGACAATTATTTATACTTGTCCGCACAGGGGGCTGAAAGGGGGGGGGGGGGGGGGGGGGGGGTGAAAAGGTGATTGAGCTCACCGCTGAACACATTTACATTTAACGTCCCAAGTGAAATGTGAAATACTAACTTGCATCTCGATTGCATCAACATACATGAACTGAACCTCTTCCTCTTAAGACACATTTGTAGCAGAGTATTTTGCATCTAAGCAACACTATGAAAAATGTCTATAAATTAAAGTTTAATTATTGAATATTATCGAAATCAAAATGACAGAAAGAGAAATTAATCATTCTGAGTAATTTCTACTTCTGACTCAATTCTTTCAAAATTGATCTATTGCGGACATGTCAAAATATGTCTCTATGTGGGAAAGTGCTGGATGTGGTAGGCTACTATTGAAAGACACTCGGCGTATTTGATATAAAACATATATATATGTAAATAATACCTAGTTAGCATGCTTGCGTATGCGAAACCGACAGACATTAACTAAATCCTAATTTGTATAATGGATAACTTTTCCTTTTCGATAAATGGATAAACAGGAAGGATGACCTTTTAAATGATGGGAATTATTGTTTTTCAAATAACAGTTGAAACCGACCACTACTACATCTTACACGTATACTATTCATTATTAATTCCCGTCCAGTCCCAGCTAGCAGGTCCCTGCAAATGGCAAACCCCAGGGAATTGTGTTATAAGGGCCGTCGAAGATTGTGCGATAAAAATGAGAGCCAATCAAATGCAGTTCTTGCTCGATGCGCAGAATATATACCTATCTGGGGGCCTGAAGCTCGCCAAATAATTAACTCTGCAAGGCAGAGGTATAAATAAACCCAGTTCATGTCATGAAGCCATTAGGGCCTTTCTTACGAAGTGTGTTAAAATTATGAATGGTTATACAAACGTTTTTTTACGCACAGTTACTTCCCCTGAATATATATCCGCCATTACATTGTTGTCATATTTTACACTTTGAGTGAATTTTCGTTTTAGTTTGTATACATATTGCACGTTTTTATTTGTATGCACATATAGTGCAGTTTCAGATATATCTTTATCGTTCAACTTACAAGCTAACAGCAGTTTCATGACTCCATTTTAAACTCAGCGGGCAATGACGTAAGGGGGTTCACTTGAACTTTGACCGTGTTTGTTTATGTTAGTATGCTGCAAGATTCTGATAACACTGATATCGAGCTTGACGACTACGAAATGTCAGAAGACGAACAGAAATCACTTCTAGTACAGAGCTCGAGGAGAATGGCTGGGGCAACTTACAAGAGTGGGCAGGGCGACCATGACGAAAAGGGAGATGGAAATGTGCAACTGGACACGACCAGAGATGGGGATAAGGAAATCCCAACTTCAAGATTTATTTACATCTTGTCTTTTTTCTCTGCTATTGGAGGATTTCTGTTTGGCTATGATACTGGTGTTGTTTCTGGTGCAATGCTTCTCATGAAAGAACGGTTTACTCTCAATTCTCTCATGGAAGAAGTAATTGTAAGCGTCACTATAGGATTTGCCTTCTTATTTGCTTTAGTTGGAGGGATATTAAATGACAAACTTGGGCGCAAGTTGACAACTATTATAGCAAGTATAGTGTTTACAGTGGGTGCTGGAGTGCTTGCAGCTGCCGTTAATATAACAATGTTGGTCATTGGAAGAGCTATCCTTGGCATTGGTATAGGTATGTAGGACTGAGTATATTTATTTGTGAATTTCAAGTCTGACAGGTATGTCACCATGTTGATGCCTATACAAGTTTCAAAACTTAATCCTTCCCAGAAGCAGACACATTTCGACACATCTGCAGCAGACTATTTTGTAAAACATGTGTGAACAAATTCTCCTTTTCCACAATGTGTTCAACACTATTCAATAATAAAGTTTTTGTGTATATTTATATGCCAAGATATTTCAATGTCGTTTGCTGCAGATTTTTTGTATGAAGATAAGGTTTAAATTTTACTTTTTATTTTCTTATATGACTTGTGTTATTATAACAATGTTAAAAGTATAGTTGAAAATAATAATGAGAACACATGTTATATTATGTATTTCTTTCAATTTCTCGCAAAGATTATATATGACTGGAAAGGTACCGTAACATTAAAATATCTTATAATAATAATTAAATATAAATTTTGCAGGTCTGGCATCAATGACAGTTCCAGTATATATCGCAGAATGTGCTCCTCCGCATTTACGAGGTCGACTGGTTACTTTGAACAACCTTTTCATAACTGGGGGACAGTTCATAGCTAGCATTGTGGATGGGATATTTAGTTATGATAAAGAACATGGCTGGAGGTATTGTGACCTTGACCATGTAACCCTTTTACTTAATAGGATATTTTTAGAGATGCTTGCTTGAGGGGAAATAATATCACATCTTGAACATTGGAAGTATAAAGTTGGAAACATTTTCAGTAACAGGAGAAGTTGCTTGTTTGATAGAGTTCTACTTTTCCCATAAAGTTTCCAAATTGTGTTGCTGCAGAGGCATCAAAAGACATCTGTATCAAAGAAATGGTTAATATGAAATAGAAATTATCAAAAAAACATATCCATCAATAATTGAGCTTCACACATTAAAAGAATTGATTGCCGAGTTTGGTCTCCAATTCACAACCTCTAGGTTGATAGCCCTCATTGTAACAGACTGAGCTATCGCAACAAGATCCCAATTTCTGAGTTTTAACTTTTTCTTTGAAAATAACTTATTAACCCGTTCCCACATATAAACGCTTTCTGACGCCTCTGCATCAGACGACTATTGAAAACAATGTGACAAACGGAGACATTGCTCAAATTTTCAAAACAAGTAATTTCTCCGTTTGCCACAGTGTTTTCAACTCTATTCAATTATTAAACTTTCATTTACAGAGAGTTTTCATATTTGTGTGAAGATGTCGTCTGCAGCTGATTTGTTGTATATGGGAAAGAGTTAAGGGTTGCTTTTTCTTATGCAATATAGTTTTTAATGATACTCATTGTACATTTTTCAAGGTATATGTTAGGCTTGGCTGCAGTCCCATCTATCATACAGTTTATTGGCTTCATGTTCCTGCCTGAAAGCCCTAGATGGTTGGTAGCTAATGGAAAAGAGGAGCAAGCAAGAACTGTTTTAATTACAATACGTGGATCAGATGATATTGAAGATGAAATGAAGGAAGTACAGGTATCTGTAGAGGAAGATCGTAGAGAAAAAGAGCTTGCAGGTTTGTTTGTAAACAGTTACTATAACTATTAAACCTCTTTCAACTATCTTGCTGACTTTATATTCAATAGCTGCAGATGACTTTTAAAAACATAGTGGAAAAAAAGAGAAATTGCCCAACACTTTTCTTCAAAATGATGGTTACAATTTTCTGGCTATTTAAATATTGCACTCAGATATTTCTAAAGCAGACAGCATTTACACTATAATATCAGGTCAGGAGTTGAATATTAACCCATATTCAATAAATCTGCAGCAGAAAAACATTTAGGTAGATACATTGTTTATGGAATATGACGACAAATCAACCCTTTCCCACATACAAAACATCTGAAGCAGATGACTTTGAAAGTATCTAGGTTATGAATATGGTAATTCTCTTTAAATGAAAGTATGAACATTGAAAAGAGTTGAAAACATTGTGGCAAAAGTGGGAGAAATTGTTTATTATGAGCGATTTCTTCTTTTGCCACAATGTTTTCAAATGTCGCCTGCTACAGATGCACTTGCAGGCTGGACATGGATTGATTATAAGATACAGTTGAAAACATTGTGACAATTAAATGGAGAAAATGTTGAATATGAGCAATTTCTCCTTTTTCCACATTTTGTTTAATCCTTTGCTGTGAATGGACAAATTGTCAGCATGTGGAATTGGTTAACCCTTTCCCTCATATAGACGCTTTCTGACGCCTCTGCAGCAGACAGCTTTTTGAAAACATAGTGACAAAAGAAGAAATTGCACAAAACGTGCAATTTCTTCTTTTGCCACAATGTTTTCCACTTTTTTTGGTCATAAGTTCTCCATTCAATTATGGAGATTTTCTATGTTTTGACAAAATACGTTCAAAGTCGTCTGTTGCAGAATTGTCGTATGAGGGGAAAGGGTTAACCTACTCCACTGTACAGATTCTTGGCTATTGATGCCCTGATGCTTTCAAAACAGATGACATTTATAAAGTCCTCTTAGATTCTGTGTAATATATAGTATCAGGTCTACCTCTGTCATTTGTGTAATAAGATATACACATATTATAATTTGATAACTGCAAAATCCTGCCTCAAAATGCGTCTGCAGTGGGAAAGGGTTAACTCTTTCCCTCATACGACAATTCTGCAGCAGACGACTTTGAACGTATTTTGTCAAAACATAGAAAATCTCTATAACTGAATGGATAACCTATGACAAAAAGTGGAAAACATTGTGGCAAAAGGAGAAATTGCACGTTTTGTGCAATTTCTTCTTTTGTCACTATGTTTTCAAAAAGACGTCTGCTGCAGAGGCGTCAGAAAGCGTCTATATGAGGGAAAGGGTTAAGTTACTCAATTATGCAGATGATAATGACATAACTGGGTCAGAAAGTCAACAAGAGCATATCCCTTTACCTGATATAAAATCTAGAGTCGTCTGCTTCAAACGTTTTTGAGGAAAAGTATTTAGAGTTATAACAAATTTAATTATGATATTTAGATATATTGTAGAAAACAATTATGAGAAAAGAGGAGCATTCTCATCATGAACATTTGCTCCTTTTATTATGATGTTTTTATCAAAAGTTGTCTGCTGCAGAGATGTCAAATGTTATTTGTTTAAGGGAATAAGTGTATATATAATAATGATCTTTTACATGTCATTTATAGTTCCGAAATTGGTTCATCGCTTAACCCTTTCCAACTTGTACATGTACATGTATATGCAAAATGAGAAATATGATAATGATGAGCAATTTCTTCTTTTGCTTCAATGTTTTCAACTGTATTCAATCATTTATAGAGATTTTTCCATATTTTTGCCTACACATTTTCAAAGTCATTTGTTGTAGGGGGGAAAAGGGTTTATCTATCTTTCATATTTTACTATCTAGATACAAAGTAATTCTTGTTTACAGTATGTTTATGGAACTACCCATTTACACATTACTATGTATCATAGATATTTGGTGGACGCTTTTCCTGTTAACCCTTTCCCTCATACGACAATTCTGCAGCAGACAGTTTTGAACATATTTTGTCAAAAAATAGAAAATCTCTATAATTGAATGGATAACCTATGACTAAAAGAAGAAATTGCGCATTTTGATCAATTTCTTCTTTTGTCACTATGTTTTCAAAAAGCCGTCTGCTGATGCATCAGAAAGCGGTTAACCCTTTTACCACATACAACAAATCTTTACCTTTTTCCTGTTAAAGACATCAATGTTTTCTTCTCCTCCGCTGCAGATATTTTTTAAAACCTTGTGGGAAAACTTTGATTGATTGTTTGATGTTTTACACCACTTTCAACGATTGTTCAGTTATATCACAGTGTTTTCTTGGAAAGTTACTGGTATTACTGGTCCATTTATTTAGATCTGACTATTTTTGAAAAAGGGAATGCTAGATCAAAATAAACAATTTCTCCTTTTCTCAAAAAGCTTTGCATTCTGTATCAAAATCATACATGAAATATTCCAGGTTCAGTGCTTTGACATGTTGTTTTATTTCTTTCAGGTTCTAATGTGTTAATGAAAATTTTGAGAACGCCCACTGTACGTCGGGCTCTCATAATTGGCTGTGGGCTTCAGTTTTTCCAGCAACTTTCAGGGATAAATACAGTCATGTAAGTCTTTTCATATTATTATTAACCCTCCCCCTGAGATTGTTTAAAAGTGCTATCTGACATCATTAAAATGTTGTGGTTTATTTGAAGGTACTAAAGTGCTATCATCATTAAAATGTCCTGATATTTTAGAAGGTACTATATTGCTACTATTATTAAAAAATCCGTGTTTATTTGAAGGTACTATACTGCTACTATAATTAGAATGTCAGGGTTTATTTGAAGGCATTATAGTGCATCGATCATTAAGATATCAGGGTTTATTTGAAGGCATTATAGTGCATCGATCATTAAGATATCAGGGTTTATTTGGAGGTGCTAATTTGCTATAATCATTACTTATCTGTGTGAGTATTTGTAGGTACTGTACTGCAACCATCTTAGTGCTACCATCATTTAAATTTCCGGGTTTGTTTGTAGGTTCTATAGTGCAACCATCATTTAAATGTCCTGGTTTATTTGTATTTACTATAGTGCAACCATCATTTAAATATCCTGGTTTATTTGTAGTTACTATAGTTCTACCATCATTTAAATATCCGGGTTTATTTGCAGGTATAATAGTGCCATCCTCATTAAAATGTCCGTGTTTATTTGTAGTTACTATAGTGCAACTATCATTTAAATGTCTTGATTTATTTGTAGTTACTATAGTGCTACCATCATTTAAATGTCCTGGTTTATTTAAAGGTACTATAGTGCAATCATCATAAAAATGTCCTGGTTTATTTGTAGTTACTATAGTGCAACCATCATTTAAATGTCCTCACTCCTGGTTTATTTGTAGTTACTAAAGTGCTACCATCATTTAAATGTCCTGGTTTATTTGTAGGTACTATAGTGCAACCATCATTTAAATGTCCGGGTTTATTTGTAGTTACTAAAGTGCTACCATCATTAAAATGTCCTGGTTTATTTGTAGGTACTATAGAGCAACCATGATTTAAAATGTCCTGGTTTATTTGTAGGTACTATAGTGCAACCATCATTTAAATGTCCTGGTTTTTATGCGTGGGATTCAGTTATACTGACAACTTTTCTTGATTGTCCAGGGATCAGTTGAATACGTTTCACAACAAGCTAAACAGTATGCACATTATACAAAGTAAACGTACACAATGTACAGTTTTAATCAATGAAGTTGTATACATAATTTAGAAATTTAAGTTAGACATAAGGATCTTAAATGTTTCTTTTAAATATATGGAAAATGAGTAGCTTGAAAGCGGGTAGCTCAAAAACCTTTTGAGAAAATCCCTGCAATGAAAAATATGGAAATATGGCTGTCGTGTATCGTCAACATTTCCCCTTGTTAACACTCTACAGGCTACATTTTGCATCGGATCTTCATGAAAGTTTATCAGAACATTCATCTCCATCAAATCTTGGACAAGTTCAAAACTGGGCCATTTGAGGTCAAAAACTAGGTCAATAGGTCAAATTGAAGGAAAATCTTGTTAACACTCTAGAGGCCTCATTTTCAACTTGAGCATGTTGAAACTTTATCAGAATGTTTGTCTTGATGATGTAACTCAAGTTCGAACATGAGTCATGTCGGGTCAAAAAGTAGGTCACTAGGTCAAATTGAAGGAAAAGGTTGTTAACACTCTAGAGAATTTTTGCTTCAGCAGTTTGAAATTTTTCAGAATGTTTGTATTAATGATTTCTAGGTCAAGTTCAAATATGGGTCATATTGGGTCCGAAACTAGGTCACTAGGCCAAATTGAAGGAAAATCTTGTTAACTCTGTAGAAGCATCTTTTTTGGCTACAGCAGCTTGAAATTTGGTCAGAATTCTATCTAAATGATATCTAGGTCAAGTTTGAATATGGGTCATGCCGGGTTAAAAACTAGGTCACTAGGCCAAATTGAAGGAAAATCTCGTTAACACTCTGGATGCATCATTTTTAGCTCGAGCATGTTGAAGCTTTATCAGAATATTTTTCTTGATGATATCTAGGTCAAGTTCTAACATGGGTCATGTTGGGTCAAAAAGTAGGTCACTAGGTCAAATTGAAGAAAAATCTTGTTAACACTCTAGAGCCAACATCCCCCGCATTTTAGTACTTTCAGTACATTGATTTTGTAGTTACTATAGTGCTACCATCATTTAAATGTCCAGGTATATTTGTAGGTACTATAGTGCTACCATTATTTATATGTCCTGGTTTATTTGCAGGTATTATAGTGCTACCATCATTTAAATGTCCTGGTTTATTTGTAGGTACTATAGTGCAACCATCATTTAAATATCCTGGTTTGTTTGTAGTTACTATAGTGATACCATCATTAAAATGTCTTGGTTTATTTGTAGGTACTATAGTGCAACAATCATTTAAATGTCCTGGTTTATTTGTAGTTACTATAGTGCTACCATCATTAAAATGTCCTGGTTTATTTGTAGTTACTATGGTGCTACCATCATTAAAATGTCCGGGTTTATTTGTAGGTACTATAGTGCTACCATCATTAAAATGTCCGGGCTTATTTGTAGGTACTATTGTGCTTCCATCATTTATATGTCCGGGTTTACTTGTAGGTACTATAGTGCTACCATCATTTAAATGTCCGGGTTTATTTGTAGCTACTTTAGTGCAACCATCATTAAAATGTCCGGGTTTATTTGTAGGTACTATAGTGCTACCATCATTCATATGTCCGGGTTTATTTGTAGGTACTATAGTGCTACCATCATTAAAATGTCCGGGTTTATTTGTAGGTACTATTGTGCTTCCATTATTTATATGTCCGGGTTTACTTGTAGGTACTATAGTGCTACCATCTTTTAAATGTCCGGGTGTAATTGTAGCTACTATAGTGCAACCATCATTAAAATGTCCGGTTTTATTTGTAGGTACTATAGTGCTACCATCATTAAAATGTCCGGGTTTATTTGTAGGTACTATTGTGCTTCCATCATTTATATGTCCGGGTTTATTTGTAGCTTCTGTAGTGCAACCATCATTAAAATGTCCGGTTTTATTTGTAGGTACTATAGTGCTACCATCATTAAAATGTCCGGGTTTAGGGACTCAACCACAGCCATCTGGTTATCAGCTGGAACTGCATTTATCAACTTCATATTCACCATTGTGGCTTTGTTTGTTGTGGAAAGATGGGGACGAAGAAAATTAATCCTTGCTAGTTTATTTGGTAAGAAAACAAGTTTCCTGGATGTTTTTAATTACTTTCCTTGATACAGGTTACTGTTGATACCTCTGAATTAGAAAACATTGAGCAAAAAGGAGAATTGTTCAAAGTAGTTTTTGGTTTAGTGCTCAAATTTGTCATTCTTTTCTTCAAATGTTTCCAATTTAAATTTCCAGGTTAAAGTTCTCAAAAAACAAGGTTGTGATGTTTTGGTTATAGTTGTTATAGTTGTCAACCATTATAACCTTTTTTAAGGCTTTTAAGTCAAAGCAAATAATGCAAACATATTTGACCAAGCATGAGTAGTTTTTAACTGAACTATTTATTTATGGTTTGTTTTTATTTACCCTCGCCGTGCAGAATTAACGTAACTCAACTATTCAGAGAATATTGCTAATATATGGATTGCCTTGTAACTTTCTACAAGGCTTCCCAACCATCCAACCTTTGTAAATAATTGAGCAAGATAACTTTATTCTGCTTATGATGTAAATTATGGTCCTTTTTTAGATCACCTGTTCCGAAGGCTCAAGGTGAGCTATTCAGATCACTTTTTGTCCGTCGTCCGTTGTCCGAAATGACAAAATTTGAAAATTCCATTTTTATGAAAGTGTTTGTCTGATTTTAAGAAAATATAATACAAATCTTACTGTAATGATCCTCTATTTAATTTGTTTAAGCCGTTTTGATTGGTTACACAATCATATCAACCAGGCGTCATCACAAAAAGGGTAAATTGAACTTTTAGCTACAAATGACAACCAACTCCTACCATTCCAATAGACCAATTTCCACAAACATCAGAGGAATGTTCTTTGGTGGTCCTCTTTCAAAATTGTTCAAAGATTTAAATTCCATTGAGAACTTTGGTTGCTGCGGCATCAGAAAGTGAGAAAAATACCCAAATTTTAAATTCCTTTTCCTCCATAATCTGCTTGTGCGATTGCAAGATAATTTGGTAGAAATGTTCCTTAAGGGACCCTCTAAATAAACTGTTGAAGCCATATTGATTTCGTTGAAAAACAGGGCAGCAAGGCGGCATCAGGAAAGGTGCAAAATGACAAAAACTTTATAATTCCATTCTTATTAAAGTTCTTGTTAGATTTCAAGATATAAATGGCCTTTACTGATAAGCTGTTTCTTGAGAAGTGTCCACTCCTTTCAGTTTCATTTGCACTCCCTGATAAAATTTTCCAGATATTTGCAGTTAAATATTTGCTAATAATTTACTATCAATAAGGTGATCGATTTAGGGCCATCTTGGCCCTCTTGTTTAATTATGTTTCAAGTTTGCGTGCAACTACATAAAGAGTTCATATCTCAGTACCTTGATGCATTGCATCGAAACTTAATACAACCCTTCCCAACCAACACACATATGTAAATGATCAAGTTATATAACTCTTCCTTGCATACAATGCACATTATGGCCCTGTATTGTTTGACTGAGAAATTCTGGTTAAGCGGTGGAATAGTCAAGCGTCTTACGGGCGGATCATTTTGTAGATCTGGCAAATTGCACAAATAAACTTGCTTTTTTAGTCCACCAGGTAACATGCTACCATAAATCAAGTAATTAACCCTTTCCCACATAAAAGAAATCTGTAGCAGACGACTTTGAAATCATCTCAGCGAAAAATAGGAAATATCTCTCTAAATGATACTATTTTTCTTGTGTATAATTAAAAACGTTATGGAGAAAGGATAAATTGTTCAGCATGACTATTTGACTCTCTGTTTGTTTCAGGAGTGTTCCTGAGTCTTATTGTTCTAGCCATAGGGTTCCAATTGGCAGCCACGCATTCCCCACCCATCACATTTGCTGAAGGTAACTCCTCTTGTAGGCCATACAGGTAAAGTAAAATGATTTAACTGTTCACCTTATTTGGTATGTTTAGTGTCGTCTGATTTAAATCGTTTAACCCTTTCCCACTTACAACAAATATGCAACAGATGACTTTGAAAACATACAGGCAAATTTTGAAAACATTCTGTAAATGAAGGTTTAATAATTGAATAGAGTTGAAAACATTGTGGCAAAAGGAGAAACTGCTATATTGTTTTCAAAAGTCGTCGGCTGTGAAGGTGCCAGAAAGCGTCTGCATGAGGGAAATGGTTAAGGAAAAATTACATTATCTGAACATTTGAAGGGATTTTTTTGATAAAGAGTTGAACACATTGTGGAAAATGGAGAATATATTTCAGCATTGCTCTTTTTCCAACAATTGTTTCAAAATTTGTCTGCTGCAAAGGTGTTCAAAGTAGTATGTATCAAATGAAAGGTTCAGTGTCCTTTGTCTGTATTATTCCTTTATGTTTGATTAAAACAAATATAATTTTATTCCTTAGTTTTTAGCCCATCTCTCTGTTCATATATTCCTACAAACAACTTCTCCTCTTAAACCGATAGTCCAATTTCAAAATATTTTCATAGGTGTTCCTCTTTCGAAGTTGATCAAAAGTATTTAATTCCTTGTAGAGCTTAAGAAAGAGGGAAAAATAAAAGAAAAAATATCTTATAGTCCAAAACAGGGACCGTGTATAACAGGGATACGCGTCGACGAAAATATCGATTAAATCTCGGACTTCGCGAGATTTCGCGAGAACCATAGCGGTGGCCTCATTTTACCGTCGCCATCTTTACGAATACATTGGGCAAAAGGTATGATATTTTATTTCACTTGATTGACTTTAATAGAGTACAAAAACATAATTTTTAATTTAATGAATGTCAGCATTAAGAATCATAGGATATATAATTGAGAAAATCTTTTTAAAAATGATCGTTTTAAGGCTAAGTTTGGTTGCGACAATCATTGGAAAATTGTAAACAAAGGAAGTTGATAAATTTCAATCGATGGCGAAGCGAGAAACATCACATTGTTACGGACGATAAATGGTTGGAATAAGGTTCAAATTTCATGGTTAATTGCTCAAAAGATAAATAGATTATATAACTGTGTATCTTAATCATTTATAATGTCCCACTTGTCATTTTTATTGTTTTATTTGTGTCCTGAATTCGCCTCGTTTTGCTCGTTTTGCTCTATTGCATCAATTTGTAATCAAAACTTCTCGGCCATCAAGAAAAACTTGTCTACATTGAAAAACACTTTTCATGTCCTAACTGCATAAACAAATGATAAAGTATTATTTTCCAAGAAGTTGAGATGCTATAAAGTGTACGTTTATCATTAATAATGTATAACTTGTCTTTTTAAATGTTTTATTCATGTTTTGAATTTGCCCTATTTTGCTCTATTGCATCAATTTGTAATCAATCTTCTCAGCCATCAAGAAAAACTTGTCTACTTCGAAAAATAGTTTTCATGTCCTAACTGCATAAACAAATGATAAAGTATTATTTTCCAAGAAGTTGAGATGCTATAAAGTGTAACTTTATCATTAATAATGTATAACTTGTCTTTTTAAATGTTTTATTCATGTTTTGAATTTGCCCTATTTTGCTCTATTGCATCAATTTGTAATCAAACTTCTCAGCCATCAAGAAAAACTTGTCTACTTCGAAAAATAGTTTTCAAGTATCTACTGCATCAAAAACTGTTAAAGTATTATTTTACAAGAAGTTGAGATGCTATAAAGTGTACCTTTATCATTAATAATGTATAACTTGTCTTTTTAAATGTTTTATTCATGTTCTGAATTTGCCCTATTTTGCTATTTTACATCAGTTCTTAATAATCAAGGAAAACATGTCTATTTTGAGACACAGTTTTCAAGTCTCTACTGCATCACAAAAGGATAAAGTATTATTTTACAAGAAATGTTTTATTCATGTTCTGGATTTGCCCTATTTTGCTATTTTACATCAATTCATAATCACAGCCAACTAAGGAAAACATGTCTACTTTGAGACACAGTTTTCATGTCTTTACTGCATCAAATAAGGATTTAATATCAATTTACAAGAAGTGCAGCTGTTATCTATTGTGAATAGAAACTAAAACCATTTATACATATTTATCTAAAAACTAATACACATTTTGTATTCATGAACAGCATACATGCATTATAAAATTCCAAGCCCACACATTCTATAAGAACATTTGGTGAACATACACATAACAATGACAACAAGGCGAGTATTGTTTTGTGAAATGGCTAAATAAATTTATTTTTCCTTTTAGATCAAATAAATATAATCCAGCCTCAAAAGGAAAATGGGTCGAATTAGTCATAGAAAAAGGATTGGACGTAGAAAACGCACCAAAAAGCACCCCTCTCAGCCTCAAGGTTCAGTCAAAGACACATTTCAAGAGCTTAACTATACAAACCAAGGTATTTCAAACAGATTTCTTTCATTTCCCCATAACTCATTAACTGCAGTGCATAGTGTCATCCTCTTGCGGTGACATCGATATATCTGTCACAGTGTATGCATATGCTTGTGTCTGTCAGCAGTTCTCATTACTTGTGTTATATTATGAGTACAAGTATCCGCCGTGGTCGAGTGGTTAGCGTCAGGGATTTGAAACCTGATGTCACAGGTTCAATCCCCAGTCGCTGCACATTTTCTAGCCTTTTTCGTGATATAACTGAAATAATGTTGAAAACGGCTTAAACCCCCAAATAAAACACTTAAATACTTTGAGTTTTGAGTACTTAAGCAAAATGGTCAGTACGAGTACTTTCTGTGTACTCTATTAGTACTTCCACACATGATAATGATGAGTGTAAAACATTAATTCATATTAACAACAAATAGGACAGGCTTTTGTAGAAATACCGAACTGTAATCTACAGTACAATCAACCAGTATCTTTTGTATTGTAAATGTAAACAGATATACCTGTATAACAAATAGGACAGGCTTTTGTAGAAATACCGAACTGTAATCTACAGTACAATCAACCAGTATCTTTTGTATTGTAAATGTAAACAGATATACCTGTATACAAATTATGCATAGTGATAATAGCAATCAATTATTGGATTATCACTTTTTCAAACAGGCATATTTTATTTTCACAAATTGGTGAATAGAGTCATACTTTAATTGGTGTTTTAGCTAAAGCAAGCTTACAGAACTTGATTTGTAGACCACTTTGTAGTTTCATTTGTAAATATGAACTTTAATGTATCAGACTATCAGTCATGTCAAAACAGGGACAATATAATACACGGTTCCTGGTCAAAATAAGCTGATTTCTGAAAGCCACTGCAGCAGACGGCTTTTAAAAACAGCAATTTTCTCTTTTGTCAAAATAGTTTAAACTTTTTTCAGAAAATATATCTTCATAGAGATTTTCTGTGATTTTGCCTAGATCTTTTCAAAGTCGTCTGCTGCAAATTTGCTTTATGTGGGAAGGCTTAAATGTTTGACAAATTGACGGAAACACAAACATTTGTGAATTTTTGAAAATTCTTCAAATTGCAGGAGTTGAGTGTCACTTAGTATGTTGATGATTACTAGTGAGCTTAAAGTAAGTAACTTACCAGGAAACTATGCGATATAATCAGAAAATTGTTAAAGGCTGCATAAACACAATATCAAAATGTGTACAAAATGTGTACAACACACACCTGATCAGAAACGGTTTAAAAAGTCGAAACATCTTACTTTTGATTGGTGGAAACTAACTTTTAATGTTAAATACTGTTCATTATTTTCAGAGTCATATGAAAGTGATGAGTACTTCAGATGTTGTTTTGAATCACTTGGAGAAATAGATGGGGAAATAGATGGGAAAAACCATGAGGGGAAAAACACAGATGGTTCTGACTATGCTGATGAGTACTACATAATTCTGGACAGAGTGTATGAGGATTTCACTCATCCTGCTGTGAGTGAGTCTCATTACACGAGTTTGAAAAATGTCTGCAAATCTGATCTACAAGCTTACAGAGAATTTTGTTGTTTGACAACCTCATCAATGTTACAGTACATTCAGTGCTATGAGTCAACTTATAATCCTGTGGTTAAGACATGTGTTACAATTGACAAACACTTTTGTGTAAATGTGTCCGTACATGGTAAACATGTGAATAAGAGCCATGAACTCTGGGGTTTGATTCCACGTATTTGCTTCACAGTAGAACATGTACAGTCAGCTTTGAATGTTATCTTGGCTTACAGCGTCTGTCCTGGGAATCAAGATGAACAGTTTCAAGGCCTTGTTCCTGCCAGATCATTTCTGGATTCAGCAGATGATGACAGGGCAGGTTATCAGGAAAGAATTGTAGTGTCAACAGTAAGGAGTTCAAATTGCTCACTTCTAATTAAAAATTCTAGGTGTAAATGCTGCTGTACATACCGTAGAACACTAACAAAGTCTTTATGGCGACAAAAGGAGAGGGTTGCTACACCTAAGAGGGATTGGCTCAATTCAAAAATGGGAAACAAATCAATGTCAGCCTCACAAAAAACTGAAAAGCTGAGACAGTTGAGAACATATACCAATTCACTGAAAAGTGAAAATGCAAAGCTACAGAGGCAGTTAAAAAAACACATACACAAATATGGAGTTAAGTTATCTGAACGTGATAGTGTAGAAATGAATCGGATCATGTCAGAATCTGAAGAAACCACCAGAACTGTATATCCAGATCAAAACTCAATACAAAGACTATTTTGGGAACAGCAGCTTAAACAGTCTAAACTGCAAAATAAAAAGAACATGAAATGGCACCCAATGATTTTGAAGTGGTGTATTTACTTGAAAAGTAAATCTTCGTCAACATATGATGCTCTCCGAAAGACTGGCTTCATACATCTTCCCAGTGAACGGACTCTTTATGACTATTCACATGTGCTTTCCAAAGGTGTAGGATTTCAAGATGACGTTATTTGTCATCTTCAACAGGAAGTCGAACCCTACTCCGAGGAACATCAAAAGATAGTTGGAATCCTTCAAGATGAAATTAAGATCAAGAGTGACTTGGTGTACGATAAACACTCAGGAGAGTTGGTAGGCTTTGTTGACCTAGATACCATTGGAAATGAGATACGCAACATAGACCAGTGTCTAAAAAAAGAAGGAAACACCTTGGCTAAATATGTTCTAGTAATAATGGTTCAGGGAATGTCGACTAAACTGAAATACCCTCTAGCCCACTTCGCAACAAATGGAAGGATTACCTTGCAAATTATAAATAAAAGTATGTCACTGTATACTGTATGGGTTATTTCTTGTCCTGGTGTTAAGTATATTGATTGATTTGGGTTTAACGCTGTTTTCAACAAATTTTCAGTCATATCACACAGCCAATTCACCTATTCATGTGTTTCCTGTTTTCTCACACCAGTTATCCACAAAACAATCCTTCCAAGCTACTGGCTGCTTTTCCACATATACGGTTAGACCACGAATGACGCTTGTCACAATGACTATTGTCAAATTGGCCGAGCTGGGGTTCGAACTCACAAACCCTGGATTGACAGGCTGTGTCGCTACCGACTGAGCTATCGGGGCTCGGCTGGTGTTATATATAAGTTTATGAATTGAATCAGCAGTTAGTTGTAAGGCTTGATTTACCTTGAATGAATCCTATCCTGCTATTAGTTATGATTCTACATTTGCAACCGGAAGTGTAGATCATGCACTCTGATCAACATCTGCTGTCTTTGCTTTTAAGTTTTACCAAGAAAAAAAAGCATTTACCTCGTATATTGGTTGCGCCATGTTTTGCTTTTAAATGTCCTCGTATTCCTGACATGGATACATATTTCTTGTCACAGCTGTCACAAGTATACACATAAGTTTTATCCTGCTTTAATTTTTTACACTTTGGCAGTCCCTCATTATCGGAACATTCAATGTCACTACAAGTATATTCTCCAAGCAAAGTTTCTAAATCAAGATCATGAAAATTAATGAAGTCGTGTTTACTGTAAGCCATTTTGACTAATAAGTGAATGGCGAAGAGATCTTGCCTTAATCTTTATACTTAATTTGTGGCAATCAAATTTTAATTATGTCGTTATTTCTTTGGGAAAATTAAAACATAAATGAAAATAATAATAGATCAAAGGCGAAAAGTAAAACATCTTGTAATTAAGGTCAATCAACAAATTAATATAAAACTTAACAAGCTTTTAGGATTAACACCTCCCTCCCGCTATCGGATCAACAGCAACCAAACTGCGAAACTCGGAACTTTGGGAAAATGAAAATATAAATGAAAACAATAATAGATCAAGGGCGAAAGGAAAAAACATCTTGTAATTAAGGTCAATGAACAAAATTATTATAAAACTAACAATGCCTCCCTCCCGCTATCGGATCAACAGCAACCAAACTGCGAAAACTCGCTGACTCATGTTGGATCATGGGAGACCGCATACTAAACCTTACTGCTTACAGATAATAAAAAAGAGACCGCATACTTAACAAAATCGCCGATTGTATTAAAAACACATCCAAAGGAAGACAATAGTTATCGCCGATTATCGTTTATTTTTGGTAATTCATAGAGTTTCCCCTTATCTTTTTCCGTGTCGCTCATTCATTATCTGATAGTTAGGCACGGCACTGATAATCGATAAAATATTGATAAATGATAAGCCGTTACCTATCCCTGTATATATTGTCCCTGTCCAAAAGTACCTGCATGATTTGAAAATAGTTTGGCATAAATGTTCCTTGGTTGACTCTCTATCAAGATTGTTGAACTTCAATTGATTCATTAACCTTTTCTCACATATAGCGCATCTGAAGCAGATGACTTTGAATACATACCACAAAGTACAATAATTGAATAGAATTGAAATCATTGTGACAAAAGGAGAAATTGCTTGTTTTGAGCAATTTCTTATTTTGTCGACATGTTTTCAAAAAGCTGTCTGCTTCAGAGGCTTAGAAAGTGTCTTTATGAGCGAAAAGGTTAAATAATGTGGCCTCTAGCAGGCAGTTTTGTTTTCCTTATATGTATTTATAGTGAAAACATTCAAATCTTCTTGTACAAAAGCACTAGCCCGATTTGAAAATATAATATGCCACAAATGTTCCTTGGCTGACTCTCTACCAAGATTGTTCAAATTATTTTGATCCATGGGGAAAAAAACATGCTCGCCAAGGGGCGCAGCTTGTTTCCCTTGTATGCATGTATAGTGAAAACTTAAATATCTTCCTGACCAAATCTATTTTCAAGATTAGAAAATAATTTGGCATTAAGGTCGCTTGAGTGACCCTCTACCAAGATTGTTGAAATTATTCCAATCTTTTGATAAACAAGGCGACCAATGGTTTAAGCTAGTTTTGTAATATGTATTGATTGAAAACTTTGAAAATTATTGAAGTTCTATTAAATTTGGTGAGCGATATAGGACTATCATGGTCCTCTTGTTTTAATCTTTCACAGACTTGAATAACTAGTGTGATGACCGCCGGGATTCAATGATCCAATAAACCTCTATTTGCAGTACTTTTTAAAATGATTTGTGGCAAAGAATAAATTCTCAAATTGAGCCATTTCTCCTTTTCTCAACTCTGTATCAAAATCATAATTCAAACTTTCCAGATGTTAAAACCGTTCTATGAAGTAAACAGTCAAGAGTTCGATCAGGAATTGTAAATTATTTTTGTTTGTTTTGACATTAATTACCTGTGTCAGGCAAAAGAAGGTGTTGATTCATCCTTGATTTGAATAATCCAGTAGAGATACACTTCCACCTTTTTGCAAGCAGATACATTTGTGGCTATTCTAAGTGAAAGCTCTGTTGAGATTGTGTGAATGCACAGGTTAACCTGAGTCTTCACTGGTTACATTTGTAACAATACCTGTTTTTACCTAACACGCCTTACGTGCCTAACGTGACTCAAATCTTTTAATTTACAGTATGTGCGAGGACTGCATAGAGAACTTAAAGTGTGGTTATTGTTACAATGATTTTGGTAATGGACCAGTCAATGGATCTTGTTTGCCTATAGAGGGGGACGATACAAGTCATTCTAAAGGTCAGTGTGTTAAAGATTTAATAAGGTAACAAACATCTTAAGCAGGTACATAAGGCAACACACAAATCTGTTTTATGCAACAACTCAATGCAACACACAAATCTGTTTTATGCAAAAAGTCACTGCAACACACAAATCTGTTTTATGCAACAAGTCAATGCAACACACAAATCTGTTTTATGCAACAACTCAATGCAACACACAAATCTGATTTATGCAGCAACTCAAAGCAACACATAAATCTGTTTTATGCAACAACTCGAGGCAACACATAAATCTGTTTTATGCAACAACTCAAAGCAACACATAAATCTGTTTTATGCAACAACTCAAGGCAACACATAAATCTGTTTTATGCTACAACACATTGCAACACACAAATCTGTTTTATGCAACAACTTAATGTAACACACAAATCTATTTTATGCAACAGCTCACTGCAACACACAAATCTGTTTTATGCAACAACTCACTGTAACACACAAATCTGTTTTATGCAACAACTCACTGCAACACGCAAATCTGTTTTATGCAACAACTCAATGTAACACACAAATCTGTTTTATGCAACAACTCAATGCAACACACAAATCTGTTTTATGCAACAACTCACTGCAACACACAAATCTGTTTTATGCAACAACTCACTGCAACACACAAATCTGTTTTATGCAGCCACACAAGTCAACAAACATGTGTTTAAAGCAGCCATGCAATTGGCAAAAAATATGTGTTAATCCTTTCCACATACAACAAATCTGCAGCAGATGACTTTGAAAACATAGTGATAAAAACCTGAAAAATCTCCATAAAAGATAGCTTTATTGTTAAATTAAGTGGAAAACATTATGGCCAAAGGAGAAATTGCTCATGATCTTTTCGAAATTCGACTGCTGCTATTGCCTCTAAATGCGTCTGCATGTGGGAAAGGGTTAAGCATTAACAAGGCAACATGCACATATGTTTAAAGCAGTCATGCAATGGATACAAACAACCTATTTTAGACAGTCAACTCATGCAATGAATAAAAGGGTATTGTTTTCTTTCAGATGGTAGATGTAATGCAACAACAGGAGATGAAACCGATCTGATATTTGCCTATCAATACTGTCCTACGGACTATTCATGGATGGGTGTTATGGGACTGGGTCTCTATCTCATGGCTTTTGCTCCAGGTTTGTATACAGTTTTATGTGATTTTATATAGGAAATACAGTGGTATCCTTTTAACCAGACTATTCATGGATGGGTGTTATGGGACTGGGTCTCTATCTCATGGCTTTTGCTCCAGGTTTGTATATAGTTTTATGTGATTTTATATAGGAAATACAGTGGTGTTCTTTTAACCAGACTATTCATGGATGGGTGTTATGGGACTGGGTCTCTATCTCATGGCTTTTGCTCCAGGTTTGTATATAGTTTTATGTGATTTTATATAGGAAATACAGACTAACCAGACTATTCGTGGATGGGTGTTATGGGACTTGCTCTCTATCTCATGGCTTTTGCTCCAGGTTAGTACACAGTATGTGTTATTGGACTGCCTCTTTATATCATGTTTGCTCCAGGTTTGTACATGTTTTATGATGGGACTTGCTTTCTATATCATGGCTTTTGCTCCAGGTTTGTACATAGTTTTTGTTATGGGGCTTGCTCTCTATCTTTTGGATTTTACTCCAGGTTCGTACATAGTTTTTGTTTTTGGACTTGCTCTCTATCTTAAGGCTTTATCTCCAGGTTTGTACATAGTTTTTGTCATGGGACTTGCTCTCTATCTTATGGCTTTTGCTCCAGGTTTGTACATAGTTTTTGTTTTTGGACTTGCTCTTTATCTCTTGGCATTTGCTCCAGGTTTGTTCATAGTTTTTTTTATCGGACTTGCTTTCCATATTTTGGCTTTTGCTCCAGGTTTGTACACAGATTTACACGATTTTATATTGGTCATACAGTGGAATCCTTCTACCCTTTTCCGCTATAGCCATATGGGTAGCATGCAGGTTTTGAGACCAGGCATTCAATGTCTGCCCGTGACCATAATCGGAGAGTGCCTTTAGGCCATCCTATCTTAGTACTGGTAGTCATAAAACTGAAATACTGTTGTAAAAGGCGTAAAACCACAATTAATTGCAGATGATTTCTGCTATCTTTGGAAAAGACAACATTATTTTGTAAACATTTGAATGAATGGAGAAAATGTTCACAATGTTTGCAAAGGTTGTCGTCTGCAGAGAAATCAAATGTTATTTCTATCTGGTTAAACTTGAGCCTGTCTAATTTATTGATTCATTCACAGGAATGGGACCTATGCCTTGGACAATTAACTCTGAGATATACCCTCTCTGGGCCCGGAGTACGGGGAACTCCCTTGCCACAGCAACAAACTGGTTGTGTAATTTACTGGTATCCATGTCATTCCTGACTCTAACAGAGACTATTACCAAATATGGTAAGTAGAACCTTTTGATACAGTCTTTAAAACATTGTGGGAATAGGAGAATTGCTTGTTTTGCGCAATTTGTCCATTTGTCATATTATTTTCAAAAGGTGTGCTACAAATAGATGTAATCCCATCTGTATGAATATTTGATATCTAAATGATACAATTGAAGTGCTAAATCTTGACTCTGTCATTTCAAAAGAAGTCAATGCTTGCCATCACAGATATAAATAAGTAAACTACTGTATCACAAATTCTGATTGGCTAAACCCTATCAGAATGTGTGTTAATTTTAAGGACAAATGTAAGATAGTAAGTTATATTAAACCTTTTCCATGCTACAGATGACTTGTTTTAGAAGTTAACTCTTTACCACATATACAAATCTTAACCCTTTCTGACATACATCAAATCTGCAGCAGACGACATTGCAAATGTCTACTCAAAAATAGGGAAAATCTCTATAATTGTAGGTAAAATTACTGAAAAAAGTTGAAAACATTGTGGCACGATGTTTTCAAAAGTCGTCTGCTGCAGATGCGTCAGAATTCCTCTATGGTAGGTAGGAAAGGGTTAAGCAGATGACTTTGAAATCCTTGGAAGAAATCATAGATGTAAAAAATATTGAAATCTCTAGAAATGAAAGTATTATTACTGCATATATTTGAAAACAAATAGGAAATTTCTCCATTTGCCGCAATGTGTTTAAATGTCGTCTACTGCATACACGTCAAACTGCTTCTACAAGTGGAAAAGGGTTAACTTATATCCTGTGATATTTATAAGCAGACTATTAATACATCTTATCAGGTATAGGTGAAACAGCACATCCGACCCTGACTGTACTCTTTACTTATTAGACTTTAACGCTTTCCCACCTGTAGATGCATTTTGACACATTAGCAGCAGACGACTTTTGAAAACATTGTTGCCAAAGGTGAAATTGCTCATGATGAGCAATTTCTCGTTTGGCCACAATGTTTTTAACTTTATTTAACAATAAAGCTATCTTTTCTGGATATTTTTCAGGTTTTTGTCACCATGTTTTCAAAGTCATCTGCTGCAGATTTGTCGTAAGTGGGAAAGGGTTAAGTATGAACCCCGACCATTACGACATGGTCATGACTTGAAAGCGTTGTGGATATTTAATCAGTTTAACCCTTTCCAACTTGCAGACGCATTTCGATGCATTTACAGCAGACCACTTTATAAATGATTGTGGCATAGGAAGTTATAACTGAGCAATGTTTCCTTTTGCCACAATCTTTTGAACTCTAGTCAATAACTATAATTTCATTCATAGAGATTTTCAATTATCTTTGCTACATGTTTCCAAAATCGTCTACTCAAAATTGTTTGTAATTGAAAAGGGTTAACTCTTTCCCGCATTCAAAAAATCTGCAACAGATTACTATGAAAACATTTAGTCAAAAAAATTGTTACTATCTATAAATGGAAGAATACTTATTGAATAAAATCGGGAAGCATTTGAATGTAGGAAAGTGTTTATAAATGAAGATTGTTTTCTATTACAGGGACGTACTGGCTGTTTGTTGGGATAACTTTCCTTGGTTTAATATTCATGTACTTTACAGTCCCGGAAACAAAGGGAGTTAAACTGGAGGAAGTCGAGACTTTGTTCGCTGAACCTTTGTGCCAGTGTTCAAAGTCACAATATAAACTTGATGATGAAGATCGGTCGTGATATACGAGTAATCATTACGATATCTAGATTCTATGAACAAACATATTTTTATCAATTGTGCTTCATCTGCATTTATTTTTCCATTAGTCATTGTTGATAAAAAGTGTGGATTTCGGTGATTAAACCGTTCCCACAAATAAACAAATTGCTGTAGACAACTGAATACCGCATGGAAAATCTGGAAAATCTTAATAAATGAAATTACAATGATTGAATAAGGTTGAAAACATTGTGCCAAGAGGAGAACATGTTCATAATGATCAATTTTTGTTTTGTCACAATGCTTTCAAACTTGTCTGCTGCAGATAAGTCAGATTGTGTCTGCAAGTTGGAAAGAATTACCTTACCTTACCCTGATGAATATGACTTTTAACCCTTTCCCTCATACGACAATTCTGCAGCAGACGACTTTGAACATGTTTTGTCAAAAAATAGAAAATCTCTATAATTGAATGGATAACCTATGACTAAAAGTGGAAAACATTGTGGCAAAAGGAGAGATTGCACGTTTTGTGCAATTTCTCCTTTTGTCACTATGTTTTCAAAAAGCTGTCTGCTGCAGAGGCGTCAGAAAGCGTCTATATGAGGGAAAAGGTTAAAGAATAAGAAGATGACAGTCTTGTCCACGAAGTTTTTAACTCTGAAATAATGGTGTTATAACATATTTTACTTCCAATTTTCCAGAAGGTGCATTCTTCTTTAACCCTTTCCCTCATACGACAATTCTGTAGCAGACGACTTTGAACATGATTTGCCAAAAAATAGAAAATCTTTATAATTGAATGGATAACCTATGACTAAAAGTGGAAAACATTGTGGCAAAAGGAGAAATTGCATGTTTTGTGCAATTTCTTCTTTTGTCACTATGTTTTCAAAAAGCCGTCTGCTCCAGAGGCGTCAGAAAGCGTCTATATGAGGGAAACGGTTAAAAAACTATCAAATAAGATTAAATCCTACAAGATGAACCATTTAAACTTGAAAAATAGCAATCTTTTTTCTTACTACTTCTTCTTCTTCAATCGTCAAAACCTCTTGTTGTTTTTAATCTCTTTCCCACATACGACACATCTGCAGCAGGAGACATGAATTTGAAAACTCTTTATACATTATACTAATGATTATAGTATGATCATCAAATAAGATATAACCCTTTGCCTCATACGACAACTCTGCAGCAGACGACTTTGAACTTTTTTGTCAGAAAGTAGAAAATCTCTATAATTGAATGGATAACCTATGACTAAAACTGGAAAACATATGTTTTCAAAAAGCTGTCTGCTGCAGAGGCGTCAAAAGCGTTTATATGAGGGAAAGGGTTAATTAATGCAGATTTTTTTTCACATTTTGCCAATTCATTTTCAATGGCATCTGCTGCAGTTTCGTTGCATGTGTTTTTAATGCATTACATGATTAGCTTGTTTACTGCTGAATGTGCCATAAATGAACATCTCTCTTTCAACATTAATAAATTATATCATTTATTTCATCTTCTTAACCCTTTCCCACATACAACAAATCTGCAGCAGACGACTTTGAACATATTTTTGTCAATAAATGGAAAATCTCTATGATTAAATGGATAACATGTGAGTAAAAGTTGAACACATTGTGGCAAAAGAAGAAATTGCTCGTTTTGAGCACTTTCTTCTTTTGTCACTATGTTTTCAAAAAGCCGTCTGCTGCAGAGGTGTCAGAAAGCGTCTATATGTGGGAAAGGGTTAATAAACTATTACATTTTTTCATCTTCTTAAAACAATGTATATCGACTTATCTATTCTATTTTTGATACATACGACATTTGATGCTTTTGCAGTGGATAGCATTAGAAAACATTGTGGAGCAAGTAGAAATTGTTTGTTCTCAATTACGTATCATAAGTTAATTATTCATCCAATGTACCAGATATTACATTTTTAAATGCTTCAGGTGTTTTCAAAGTCTATGATCCTAAAAATTTCATATCAGGTTAATGTCTAGTGTGTGAAATACTTTTCAAACTTAGAAGTGGATTTACAAGTTGTCTGGGTTTTTTGTTGAATTTTAATAACTTCTGTTTTATCTAAAATACCCTAGAAGTTTACTCTGCCTTGAGAAATTCTTTTAAACTATGAACTGTGATCAGATAATTATATTAACACTTTCCCACATACAGCAAATCTGCTGCAGACGTCTTTGAAAACATCTCAACTATATTATGAAAAATCTCCCTAAATAAAGACATACTTTAATTGAATAGAGTTGAAACAATTTCTTCTTTTGTCACAAAGTTTTCAAAAGTCGTCTGCTGCAGAGGCGCCAGAAAGCGTCTGTATGTGAGAAACGGTTAATTATTCAAAGTGAATATAGGTTAACTCTCTCCCAAAGTTGTGGGAAAGGGTTAAACATTTTCCTGATAGTTGGTGAAACTTTCATTGTAAAATATCCTGATATTTATGTGATCTTGATGTTAAGTAGTAGAGTTTTATATTTGCCACGTCATTATGGAAGACTGTATTCTTCATTACTTTACCTTTTTATTTTCCATTGTTTTTATATTTCAAAAACATGTCATACCAGCATCACTCAGGTTTGTGACCTTGTGTTGAAGGTCAAACGTATTGCTCATATTTGTTAATTTTACAAACGCAATCATCATTGGATATTGCTCTTGTGGAGAGTATATCAAGATTGCCCTAGATTAATCATCTCTGTAGCTTATGTGTAGCTGCTTATATCTTTGGAAACTTGATAAAGATTTAGAAAGAAACAAGGAGTTGCCACTGTAAATGTATCAGCATACCATTAAAGGACATTTGTGATAATGCATTTCAAACATGTTATAAAAATAACAAGGGAAATTATCACCAGCCCCTGCCGCCCATATTTTTTAACCAATTAATATGGTTTGAGCAATTTTTGCAGAGGGTCTCTTAAGGAAAGCTTTAAAGTAGACAAACACTTTTAGAGAACACAAACTTTTGTTTGTTTGTCATTTTAACCCATTTTCTGATGCTGCATGATGGCTATGTTTTTCAACTGATCAAACTGGTTTGAACAGGTTATGTAGATAGTCACATAGGGAGCATTCAAAATTGTCATGCAATCAGACCAGTGGATTTAGAGAGGAATAAATGTAAAGTTTTGCTATTTTACTTTTTTATTTTTACCTTTCTTATGCAGCAGAACGAAAAAAAATTGGTCCAGTTATGCTGGAGGAGATACTGTTACAAATTAGCAACAGATTATGGACAGAGAGTGATCTCAATAGATCACCTTGAGCTTTTTGGCTCTGGTGAACTAAAAAAGACTGTACAATTAATTGCATTAAGTGCCTTAATTATAAGCTTTAGAACAAAATATTTTCCCACATAGAGACTTATCAGTAATTAATGATGTATGTTAAAGACAATGTTGAAAAGGAGATACATTATTCATTATGAATTCCTCCATTTACCACACTGTATTCAAAATATATCTTCTGCTGATGCATCTGAATCTGGAAAAGGGTTAACCCTTTCCCACATATAGACGCTTTCTAACGCCTCTGCAGCAGACGATTTCTTGAAAACATTGTGGCAAAGGAAGAAATTGCTCATTGTGAGCAATTTCTCCATTTGCCACAATGTTTTCAAAAGTCGTCTGTACCAGAGGCATCATAATGCGTCTGAATGTTTGAAAGGATTGAGAATTAAGAATTTTATAATAGCTGGGTTTTTTAACATATGCACACCTATTACTCTAGTGATATAAATGTTACTTTTTATAGCAAGATTTTATATTTTATTATGTATTTGTTTGTTGACATTATAGCTATTTCTATTTATTCAATGTAAGCAGTGTCAATGATATAGGCACTAAGGTTGTACAATACGTACCAGTAGATGGTTTACAGGGGCGTAGCTTGGCAATAATCAATGTGTAGGCCGTCTCGTGAGAAAATCAACAGTGTGGACTCTGCGTAAAGTATCGACCCGGATCAGCCTAAGCATGCCACACAGGCGTACCCCGATATACGCTTTTCGCCTCCTGTGGATTTTCTGTTTCAGGAATCACTACTTTATCTATCCCCCCCTTAGACGGAATGTGCAAGCCGGATCAGTCTGCGCGGACAGGTCGATACATTACTCAGATGTGTATCGCGGCAGCTGCATTTAGGGGCATTTTTAGAAAAAATGTGTAAGCACGTGCCTAAAGGGAGATACGCCCCTGGTATATATGGGTCATGCCACAGGAATACCAACCTTTGAAAAAACATAGGAACCTGTGTTTAAAGACCACCCATGGGAAGGCAACAATCTGGTCTTTGTTCACAGGTGGTCTTCAATTGCAGGGTCATTTATGCAGAAAATATAGTAATTGGGAAACTAAAAGTGTGGTTGCTATAGACAGGGACTTGCTATTCCAATGTGGTCTTTAGCACAGGTTTGACTGAACATGACAATTATGATGAAATAGAATACATAATGACCCTGTACAAGTTGGCTTTTGTAAACAGTCTAAATCCGCCTTCGGGGGATTTGAAATCGGGTGTTCTTGGTTTGATCCCTACGCACAGTGGTCATATTAGAATTTCCTCAAGCAAGGCACATTTCCTAGCATAGTTCTGGTTTGTATGTTATGGAATCATGAATTAATGTTCTCTTGCAGTGATACATGTATAACTAAAAAAAAAATCCCAATGAAACTATAAGATAAATATTTGCTAGATCAAATGATGATTAGAGAAGCAAATGTGCATGTAGATCTGGATCTTCACTGGTTACTAAGTCCTGAAGGTTGGTCTTCGTGTGACAAAGCCCTTGTTATATTATGATTATTCAGAGCTCTAGATAAGGGGCATTTTCCATGCTCTAAAATCCTTATTTTACCCTCTAACCCTATGTTGTAGGTACTCAAAAGAATCGTCTCAGTGAGACAATTCTTTTGAGTACCCACAACATAGGATTTGCTTTAAGCATAATAGAGAAATTGTGGGGAAAAGGGCTGAAAACCCCTCCTTATCTGGACCTCTGATTATTTATTATTGTTATCCCATTACATTATGCAGACAAAGATGAGAAGTGCCTTTGCAGTAGACGATTTTTGAAAACCTTACGGAAAATAGAGCAATTGCTCAATACAAACATTTTCTCCTTTTTCCATAATTTTTTTATAAACTCGCATTCTGTATCAAAATTCTTCCTCCAGATTCAAAGATGTTAAATTTTTTCATCCTAGGACCTTAAAGCAGACGACTTTAAAAAAATAAATATCAGGTATTTAAATTATATTATATTAAAAAGACTTTGTTAAATTAATAAAAAAATGAAACAAATGGATCCTATCAGCTTCAATTTTTTAGCTCACCTATGCACGAAGTGCAAGGTGAGCTATTGTGATCACATTTTGTCCAGCGTCCGTCCGTCGTCCGTCATGCGTTGTGTGTCATCAACAGTTTAGCTTGTTAACACTCTACAGGCTACATTTTGCATCCAATATTCATGAAAGTTTATCAGAACATTCATCTCCATCAAATCTTGGACAAGTTCAAAACTGGGCCATATGAGGTCAAAAACTAGGTCACTAGGTCAAATTGAAGGGAAATCTTGTTAACACTCTGGAAGCCACATTTTCAAATTGAGCATGTTGAAACTTTATCAGAATGTTTGTTTTGATCATATATAGGTCAAGTTCGAACATGGGTTATTTTAGTCAAAAAGCAGGTCACTAGGTCAAATTGAAGGAAAATCTTGTTAACACCCTAGAGGCCGCAATTTTTGCTTCAAAAGTTTGAAATTATGTCTTAATGATATCTAGGTCAAGTTCGAATATGGGTCATATTGGGTCAGAAACTAGGTCACTAGGCTTCAGCAGCTTGAAATTTGTTCAGAATGTTAAGCTGAATGATATCTAAGACAAGTTAGAATATGGGTCATGCTGGGTCAAAAACTAGGTCACTAGGCCAAATTGAAGGGAAATCTTGTTAACATTGTAGAAGCCGCTTTTTTGGCTACAGTAGCTTGAAATTTTGTCTGAATTTTTATCTAAATGATATCTAGGCCAAGTTTGAGTATGGGTTATGCCGAGTTATTGAAATTTTGTCAGAATGTTTGTCTTAAAGATATCTAGGTCAAGTTTTAATATGGGTCATATTGGGTTAGAAACTAGGTCACTAGGCCAAATTGAAGGAAAATCTTGTCAACTCGGTAGAAGACGCATTTTTTGCTACAGCAGCTTGACATTTGATGAGAATGTCATACCAAAGATTTTAAAAATGGTAGTAATGGGTGCCCACGCAGGGATGCAGTGTTATTATTATGACTGACTGGCTGGGGTATATGGATATATGGACCAATAGTACCGGTAACTTACCCAGGAATTGCCATGATATAACAGTCAATCAAAAACACATGACCCATTGATTTGGTGGTTAGAATGTCCACCTAGAGAGTGTATGGCTGATAAACTGACCTTGTACGCAGGTTATTTACTTAGTGATATAACTAAATTGTTGTTAAAAACGGTGTAAAACTCTATTCAAACAAACCAACTTTTACTACAGTCATGTTATATTTTACCTAAGTATTCTGCAATTTTGTGAATCCTATTAGCTTATTTCAGAGGTTTTTATTGTTTTACCATATAACTATCAACCCTTTTCCACTTTGTTGACTCATTTTGACACGTTTGTAGCAGACGACCATTGAAAACATTTTGACAAAAGGAGAAATGGACAATTTCTCCTTTTGTCACAATGTTTTCAACTTTGTTAAATAATTATACTGTTTTAGCTCACCTATGCACGAAGTGCAAGGTGAGCTTTTGTGATCACATTTTGTCCGGCGTCCGTTGTGTGTTGTGCGTCGTCAACATTTGCTCTTGTTAACACTTTACAGGCTACATTTTGCATCCAATCTTCATGAAAGTTAATCAGAACATTCATCTCTATCAAATCTTGGACAAGTTCGAAACTGGGCCATATGAGGTCAAAAACTAGGTCACTAGGTAAAATTGAAGGGAAATCTTGTTAACACTCTGGAGGCCACATTTTTTAACTTGAGCATATCGAATGTTTGTCTTGATGATATATAGGTCAAGTTCGAACATGGGTCATGTCGGGTCAAAAAGTAGGTCACTAGGTCGAATTGAAGGAAAATCTTGCTAGAGGCCGTAATTTTTGCTTCAGAAGTTTGAAATTTTGTTAGAATGTTTGTCTTAAAAATGTCTAGGTCAAGTTCGAATATGGGTCATATTGGGTCTGAAACTAGGTCACTAGGCCAAATTGAAGGGAAATCTTGTTAACACTGTAGAAGCCACATTTTTTGCTTTAGTAGCTGAATGATATTTAGGTCAAGTTCGAATATGGGTTATATTGGGTCAGAAATAAGGTCAATAAAGTAAAATATTGTTCAAACTCCGGAGGTCGCATTTTTTACTTTGGGCCAGTTGAAACTTTGTCAAAATGTTGTCTTGATGATTTCTAGTCCATGTTGGAATATGGGTCATATCAGGTAAAAAATATAGATCACTAGGCCAAATGAAGAAAAATATTGTTAAAACTGTGGAGGTTGCATTCAGAATAATTGTCTTGATGTGTTTTGCATTGCAGTACATTGTATAATTAAGGTGAGCGATCTAGGGCCATCATGGCCCTCTTGTTTAGCTAGACTATTCGAAGAATAAGAAGGTTATTGCACTCGCCTCTGCGTTGGTTAAAGTTACTAATATCTACTATACCATCAAACATATTTACTTCAAACTTGGCATACTTGTCTCTCATGACAATATAAACAACTGCAGCAAGTCACATGACTCTGTCAACCATATTTGTTGAGTTATGCCCCTTTTTTTCTTTTTTTTGTCACAAACACAAAATCATAACCTAAGCTATTACATTGCAATTTCTCAATATTTCTTCATTAAACTTTTAAAGTACTTTGTTTATGACAACAGGGATGTAATGCAACACAAATATTTGCGTCAAGGTCATACACAATATCTTTGAAATAAACCGGAAAAGAAAAAGTCAAGGAGATTGAAAAAACCCAATGTAACACCCATTCTGTTATACATACCCTTTGTTGTAAAATAATTTATTTGAACATTAAATTACACAGATTCATGGCATGCAATAGACACATGTAAAATGATGTTTATTTCAGAAGGTTGTGTAACGTTTACCGGTACCTTCACGGAGTCGAGCCATCGCGGGTCAACCATCCAGGCAATGACCGCGATGTATGTTGCTTAACTTTGTGTCACGTCACTGTAAAATGCTGGCTTCTACAGCAAGGCTGCAGAAGTGGTATATGTGTACCTATACCCTATTCCCGTTACATATCTTTTGAATTTGACCTGAAGTCACACAACTGCACAACTAGCAGTACACCAGAGCGGAGCTTATGTAACATCACTGGGAACCACCGTGGATGATGGTGTTGTTACCCAAAAATCCTAACGCTGCCACCATTAGTAACGTGTACTGAGTCCTGCACAATGCGGTTAGTGCCTTGATGGGTGACCCGCGGTGGATTAATTCCGTGAAGGACCCGGTACACGTTAAAGTTCGACACGTCGAAGAGTTCAGTAGGCTGGCGTCTGCATCGTCGGTTACCCTTCTACCTCTATTACGTTACACTTTCATTGAAAGACGAATGTAATAAAATGGAACAGTCAGACCTGTGGTATCCCCATATTACAATGGTATCCCCGTGGTGTGACCTTAATGGCCGTGTCGTGATTAATAGACCAAATACTTGACATTCATGTTTGTATCCTGACACCAACGTGTCAGTCGGGATGCTAAGCCAACGATCCTGAGCGCAAAGGAGGGGAAGCCATTACTACCATGTTTAAAGTCTATGTGGGTCTTAACCGCAAACCCAAACACCCTAGGCGGACGCTCTTCCACTACACCACGGTGTCCAAGAGGACATTGTAGTGATTTGATTTGCTAAACGTGAGTGGCACCAATGACATGTCGAGTAGTTTGGACATCCACATATTATACAGTTCGATTCAACTGCATTGTATGATAGTGTACCAATGGAGTGTGGTACCATTGAATGTATATATATATATATATATCACTCTACATACCTCTATCATCGCATGTAACTGGCGGGTCACATTGATACATGGTGGCGTCAGTTCCTGGATTCGAATTGACATCATCTGACTCCATTTATGAGAAAATGTACAAGTTGGTATTTCTGAACAGTGTAGATAAATCTGCTCCGTTTTGCCACACTCTACAGAAGCTTCTTGCACAATTATGTAAGTAATATGTGATAATTTTTACCATTATCAGTTTGTGCAAATGCACAGTTTGACTAGGATCTACAATGTTCTCAAAAGGTCAATTTGTATATTTTCGCATGACCGCGTTCATTTTGTTAATACTTATTTATTTTACATCGATTTCGAAACCAGCTTTCAGTTTATATTAATCATGCTCGATGTCTGCTTCCTGGAGACTAAAACAAGTACTCGCGCCGTTTGTGTGGAAAACACGCTAACAGTATTCGAAACCGGAACCTTTGGTACGAATGATTGATTGGGGCTTAACGCCGTTTTCAACAAGTTTTCAGTCATACCACGGCGGGTTAGTTCACATACTCATGTGTTTCCTAGCTTTCTTACACCACATAACATACTTTCCAAGCAACTGGCTGCTTTTCCACATAGACTATTAGCCCATTGGTGACAGAGGAATGCCGTTTGTCACAGTGACTTTTGTCAAACGTTGGAAAGAATGTTGGCCGAGCTGGGATTCGAAATCACAACCCCTTGAGTGACAGCCCGCGTCGCTACCGACTGAGCAACCGGGGCTCGGTACGAGAGGCAGACGCTCTAACACTGCACAACTGACGCGTTCATTTGAGGTTTGTATGCGAATAATAAGCAGGTAATCTAGTAATTGTTTCCCACTTAGTACTGATAATTGATGTCAGCATCTGTCATTTGATAGTTGATATGTATTTAATTTAAGGATATCACTGATTGTGTTGAGTTGTGCTTGAGCCAGTACATAATCAAATCACTGATTTGCTGACGGCCTGTGGATTGGAGAAGTAGAACAAATGTGAAAGGAAATAACAATTGCAGCTTATATTTATGTATTTATTGTTAAGAAGTTGAAAGATCATATCAAAAATAGTAAATATTATGAAACTGCCAATTTGAAAACAGGAGTGCAAGAGGTCACAAGTATACACATTTAAGATCAAGGAAAATTTGACAGCAGGTTTAGGCAGAATATTTTTAAGTTTCTGCCTTATTATATTGAGAAATATGTCAATATTAAAACACATTCCATTAAATAGAAATAATACTCTAAACCATGTACTAGACTGAAAGAAAGTGTTTGAAAAATGCAAAACTCATCAAGACAATTATTATGACAACGATTCAAAATGCAACATCCAGTATGTTATCAAGATTTTCCTTCATTTGGTCAGTGACCGATGTTTGTTTACCCGATGTAACCCATGTTCGAACATGGACTATATATCACCAATACAAACATTCTGAGAAAAGTTTCAAGCTACTGTAGCAAAAAAAAGCGGGCTCTAGAGTTTCCTCCAATTTTGCCTTAGATATCATAAAGGTAAGCATTCTGACCAAATTTTAAAAAATGTTGCTTCTACAGTGTTGACAAGATTTACCTTCAATTTGGCCTAGTTACCTAGTTTCAACATGCTCAAGTTAAAAATGAAGCCTCCAGAATGTTAACAAGATTTCCCTTCAATTTAGCATAGTGACCTAGATTCTGACCCAATATGATTCATATCAAAACTTGACTTAGATATCATTAAGACAAACATTTCAACGAGAAAGCCGCTGATACCTCCACAGCGCTTGCGGGCACCTGCACAGTGCGATCGGGTCGCCAGGTTGAGGGAGAGGTTTGCATTTGCACGCTACCGCTACAACTTAGTTTTTGGTACATTGGTGGCTGAATAGGAGAGGCATGGTCTCATTGACTTCACTGCCACTCTCCCTATCTTGTGGGTACTGCTATCTCCTTCTCATTCAGTCCTCCCATCTTTTCTAGGGCATCTTGTTGTACTGTTACTCTGAAACCTTTGTAATACACTGAGTGTTAAATTGCTTCTGTGAAAAGTCGGATGAATGATGTGATGAGCTGGCTTTTATAACCTGCTAGCCACAATGGATGGTTGGCCAGACTCCGGCCTGTCCCCGGTTAATGTCTGCCCGATTTCCGGTCGGGCTCTAAGCGGCGAATTTTGGCCCGGCGCTCGCCCGATATGTATGATACTCGGCCGGGTCGGGGTGTCGTGTAGGTGGAGGGGGGGGGGGGGGTGAAACGGATAGGGCCCCGGCTAAATCCGCTACTGCATTTGACACGCGACTTCTTTGTTTACCATTAATCTTTGCGTCGCACGGGCCCTACAGGCCCCCGGTTAATCCGCCACTGTATTTGTCTTTTCCGTTCCACTTCGCGAATGTTAATAATGTTAATAAGCTTCCATATTTGACCTCTCGGCGCATTAATTTCTAAAGCATTTGTTAAACTTATATTGGAGTACTCACTCCTTAAGTTTTGCACTGATGTTCCAACAACATTATAATGATATATTTTTGGGAGATCTTAACCTTTTAAATACAGTTTTGTTGAATCCATGACGAACTATTTTACTCGCGCAGTCTCACCCTAATGTTAACAGCAATTGGCAGGCTGCAAACTCCGAAAACAAATGGTATTACTACTAAGACTAGGGGCTAAAGTCCCAGGCCCAAAAACCAGACCTAAACTTAGCTGCATTAGCAATCGCTCGTATATAGACCTGATGACTCCGTGATACAGGTCATCTCAGATTAACCTTTGCGCCAATCAATCAAAGTGTCGCCTATAAAATGGTTAGGAATCAACAGGAGAATTAATGAGATATAGACATTTTAATTCGGTATCGTCAGATTCAATACAGCGAATCATTGATGTATCAGTGTATACACGTGATGCGGTATCGACAATGGTAATACAACATAAGAGAAGCATTGCGATTATACATTGATATCTGCTGCATTAGCCCCGATTATATCAGTAAGTATTAGGTCATTACAAGGCTGTGCAAATGTCCAGGATCAACTACGTCCCTTTTGTTGTTGGTAAATCGACGGACGTATCAGTACCAGGTCTTTACCTTTAGTCCTTGTACCTTGTTTTATATCCGCCGCTACACTCTTGTCAAATACCTTTAAGTGACTTTTCGTTATTCTTTTCTATCTGTTTAACGTTTATTATTTTTCAACATATATTGCGTTCTCGAGTCCCGATAGTTCAATTCGTAAGGTTACAACCGTTTCAAATTCAGCGGGTAATAATGACGTAGGGGGATTTCACTTGAACTTTGACTGTGTTTGTTAAGATGTTTAGGTTAATAGTATCCTACTAGATTCTGATATCGACTAGTTTTTACTCTCTTTTTCACTCATGGTTGTTATTTTTCCACGTGCATTGCGTTCTCTGTTACAACTCATTCAATTTGCGAAGTGACAGCAGTTTCAAAACTCAGCGGGCAATGGCGTAGAGGGTTCACTTGAACTTTGACCGTGTTAATGTTAGTATGCTACAATATTCTGATAACACGGATATCGAGATTGACGACTACGAAATGTCAACAGACGATAAATCATTTCTTGTCTCGAGCTCGGGGAGAATGGCTAGGGCAACTTACAAGAACGGACAGGACGACCATGGCGAAAAAGGAGATGGAAATGTCCAACTGGACACGACCAGAGATGGGGAAAAAGAAATTCCAACTTCAACGTTTATTTACATCTTGTCATTTTTCTCTGCTATTGGAGGATTTTTGTTTGGCTATGATACTGGAGTTGTTTCTGGTGCAATGCTTCTCATTAAAGAACGGTTTATGCTCAATTCGCTCATGGAAGAAGTAATTATAAGCGTTACTATAGGATTTGCATTCTTATTTGCTTTAGTCGGTGGGATATTAAATGACAAACTTGGGCGCAGGTTGACAATTATTATTGCAAGTATAGTGTTTACAGTAGGTGCTGGAGTGCTGGCAGCTGCTGTTAATGTAACGATGTTGGTCATTGGAAGAGCTATCCTTGGAATTGGTATAGGTATGTACCTGACATTTATACTAGTTGTGCATGTGTGTCACCAAACTGAGACCTGACTTAAATGTAAAGTGGACTCGCGATAACTCGAACATGTGAAGTACATTGTAAACCATTTCTTGTTAAACTTGAACCATTTTCTGAATCGGATATGTCTTTTGAAAGCATCGAACCAGCAGTTTTTATTGCTCTTATAAATAATACAAGCAATTAGACCTGCGTCTGTGCTGTTTTCTTGATATGATTTTGTAGCTTCCCTTTCATTATGAACACTTAAATTAGATAGACACGAATAACGGAGCTGACCATACATAAACTAATTCAGCATAAAGCCCGCGATCACTCGAACACGTCGATAATTCGTAGTAGTTTATGAATTTCCTTCGAGTCCGAATTATCACGAACCCGCTATACAAATCCATGGGCTTTTTGTTTAATGATAATGAAATAAAACGTTTAATAAATCAAAGCACTGAAAATACTAGTGGGATGGTTGTGTTGGTATTCGTAAACTAAGGTCAGACAGGCGGATGCTTTTGTATGTACACAATAGGTATTTGTCAAATATGAATACCATCCTTTACCAATGAGGTTAGGAAATTTGAAAAAGCAACATAATTTTAGTTCTTTGACCCACCAGTTCTTTGACCCACTAGTTCTTTCAGTACTTTGATCACATCATCTGTTTGGCTAAGAACTATTTGTTTCGGCGGAACAGTCTCTGTGATTAAGAACGTAGTAACTCCGGAAAACCGTTTATTAATTGTGTAGTTTGTTGGCTCTGGAACGGATGTCTGTTGACAATCGTCCCAAAAATAATATATGTTATGTTACCTTTCTCTCTATTTAGTGTGAATTACTTCAACGGGAACATACTAATTGTACAATATGTTTATATCGTGCAGGTCTAGCATCAATGACAGTTCCAGTATATATCGCAGAATGTGCTCCAATGCATTTACGTGGTCGACTGGTTACTTTAAATATATTGTTCATAACTGGGGGACAGTTTGTAGCTAGCGTTGTGGATGGGGTATTTAGTTACGATAAAGAACATGGCTGGAGGTATTGTGACACTGACATTGTAACCCTTTTACTTGATAACAACTATGATTGCTTGAGGGAATGGTTGCAACACCTTGCAAATCGGAGGTATAATTCAAAGTACAGTTGAAAATATTGTTGGAAAAGTAGGAATAACACCTATTGAGCAAATACCACCTTTCTCACTGGGATTCAAATTGTGTTTGCTGAAGATACTTCAATGGTCGTATTTGATCAAAGAAAGTGTGTTTTCCCCGTTATTTTCCATTTGTTTCAAGTTTTTTTCTCTCAGTGGGAGGACTCACAACGTATGATTTGAAGGTTAAATATGGTTATACAAGAAGATAGAATTATCCTGTTTTGAGCTCTAAAACATGACTTAATTAATGAGGGTGGTATAAGTCTGAACCTCGTCGTCTGTCCAACGTTCCAACGACATTGCCATAGCCATATCTCCTATACCAGTTCACCTAAGGTTACCAAACTTGGGTAGACGGTTATTTGCGTACCAACATTGGTTCTCTATGTGCTTAACCTTGACCCCAACTTGTCCCTGCCATAGTTAGTTACCAGATTTGGTATAAAGATGTTTGTCCTAATACCAACATTGGGTCGCTATGATCTTGACCTCTTACCCCGTTTACCGAAATGTCTTGTATGAGCCACATATGCTCTCCAAAGCTACCAACTTTGGTAGAAGATGCATCTTGGGTTGCATGCCCAAATTGGGTCACTGAGACATTGACCCGTTTAAAGAAAAAGCTTGCCTTTATCATATCGCCTATACTATCGCACTTGGAGTTAACCAAATTTGGTAGGAAGTCCATCTTTGGAAGATGGTATGTTATGGACAAAATATAGGTTGTGGTAACCTTCACCAACAACAGTTGATGGCATTATAGAAGTCTTGTTTTGATCTGGAACCAACATTTAAAAATAACTTAAGAAACCTCTGGATTATGCGTTTCTTGAAAACATTTGCAATTTCTGTTTTCTTTACATTGTTATAAAGCTCTTTATCCAAATTATATAGATAATAATTACGTGTATTCCTATGATATATGAAATATGTCATGAGAATGGATGTTATCGGGTTAAAAACCGAGTTCCTAAAAAGCAAATGATAAAATAATTCACTGATATTTCATAAAAATATATAATGAACATTTAAAGTGTTCTTTGGAAATTGGTTCAAGACGTTTTGTTAATAGGTTCAATATGTTTTGTTTTGCATTTCTTTACGGACATATTTTGCCGCATTTGGCTGGAGAAGCCTAATGGAAATATTGTGACAAAGGGGAAAATTGTTCGTGTTATACTTCTTTATGTATATATATACACTCAGAAGAAAAAGTATATGTTTGCCTAGATGGCATCAGCTACAGGTATGTTGTATGTGGGTTAGGGTTAATGATACTTATGGTGCTTTTTTCTAGGTATATGTTAGGCTTGGTTGCAGTCCCATCTATCGTACAGTTTATTGGCTTTATGTTCCTGCCTGAGAGCCCTAGATGGTTGGTAGCCAACGGAAAAGAGGAGCAAGCAAGAACTGTTTTGATAACGATACGAGGATCGGATGATATTGAAGATGAAATGAAGGAAGTACAGATATCTGTAGAGGAAGATCGTAGAGATAAAGAGCTTGCAGGTGTGTCCGTTAGTACCTAGATAAGGGCGGGTAAACAGACCTTTATTTCACAATATCCCTATTATCACTGAATGAAACCCTATACTGTGGGTACTCAAAAAACTGTTTAAGTGTCTTTTGAGTACCAACAACATGTTGTTTGGCCGTCAAATAATGATCTAAGAGCATGTTTCAAGTTTCAATATTTTATTGACTACTTAATTATATACAGACAAATATTAAATGCGTCGCTTATTTAAATCTCTTAAAAATATTATTCTAAATAAAAATCCTTGCTCGCATATACAGTAGATGCATTTTGATGCCTTATGCAGTATCAAAAACATTTATAAACATTGTTGAAAATTAAGAAATTTTCAAAAACTCATGGTTAAAAATTATAGATTATATTTTCCGGTTAGTCAAATGTTTCGCTTTGACATTTTCGAAACAGGTGGTACTAAAATTAGATAAACAGTTAAATAAGAATTTGTTCAAAAAATAAAGATGATGATGTTGGGTGCTGTGATGTTTTCAAAACAGATGGCACTTGCAATGTCTTATTGGTTGTGAAATATAGTAAATCTGTCCTATGCAACATTGCTTATATCTGCAAATCTGTTAATTGCAAAATACTTTACAATTTATAACGCATGTGTTATTGATGATAAATTCCTCCCCTTAAGCGCATTAATAATTATAACAAATTTAAACAGGCTTTGCCGCAATGATCTGTACTTGTGTCAACAGTTGGAAGTACGGGAAGGGTGATGTTACCCAATCTACTCAAAACATGTAGATAGTATGACATAACTGGGTCAGAAGGACATCAAGACCATATCACTTTACCCGATATGAGTAGTCTGCTCCAAATATATTTGTGAAATTCCATAGTCAGTTTTTACGTATATAAGTATGATTTTAGAATAAAGAAGAAATCAATATACTCATAATGAGCACATTTTCTTTTGAATCAAAACTTTTAGTCTTGGTGTTTTCAAAAGTCGTCTGCTGCAAGTTTCAAATGTCCTCGCGGGAAAGGTTAATAGAGTAGCTATACATACATGTCACATGTCAAGTTTTGTCACATAGTTTCACTGATGCAGACGACATTTGACGCCTTTGCCTTAGACGAATTTTTAAAACAATACAGACAAAAGAAAATTACTCAAAATGACAAATTTAACATTTTCCAACAATGTTTTCAATTTTGTATAAATATTAATTTCAAAGCAGACTGGTCTTCAAAATCACATCAGTAAACATTTATAATCTATCTTTTTCTCATATTTTCCTTTCTAGGTACAACATTATTCCTTTTTGTATATTTATAAATATTTATTGAATAACCGATTTATATATCATAGATACTGCGGGATTTTCTTCATAGAACATACTACATTTGAAAAGATAGTGGAAAAGCATTTGCTCAAAATTACTCTAAAAATTGTCATTTCTTAACCAAAACTATTTATCAATTTAACAGATGATACATTTATTGTCTTTAAATATTTTCAAATAAAACAACTTTGAAAAAGTCAGGTATATGGTTCAATGTTTTGACATGTTGTTTGGTTTCTTTCAGGTTCCAATGTGTTTATGAAAATCTTGAGAACGCCCACTGTACGTCGAGCTCTTATAATTGGCTGTGGGCTTCAGTTTTTCCAGCAACTTTCAGGGATAAATACAGTTATGTAGGTTGATACATGTTGACTTTTTTCCTGATGTAAATATCTCCTGATCCGTTATAGCAAACATTTTGTGAAAACAATAAGCTATTTTCCTTATTCTTTTATAATTATTTTACTATAAACTTCATAATGTTGATGGTTTCAAAGTTGACTTTATATTATAAACTATTTATTCTAATTAAAGACATTTAAAATTTAAAACATCTAATCAAAAGACATTTAAAATATAAAACATCTAATCAAATGAAATATAAATACAATATTCAAAGTATTTAAAATAGTATGTAAATAATGTTCCATGTAGCCAATTGTTTAACTATTTGTAGTTACTATAGTGCAGCTATTATGTCTGGTACATTTGTGCAACCATCAATATTGTCCGGGTTTATTTTTAAGTACTAAAGTGCAAGCATCAATACAAAATCTGGGTTTATTTACAGGCATTTTAAATCAACCATCATACAAATATCTGGGTTTATTTGTAGGTACTATAGTTCAACTACCCTTAACATATCCAGGGTTGTTTGTTGGCTAGTGCAACTATCCTTAACATAGCCAGGATTATTTGTTGGCACTATAGTGCAACGATCATTAAAATGTTCAGGTTTATTTGTATGTACTATAGCTCTACTACCATTAACATATTCAGGGTTATTTGTTGGCACTAGAGTGCAACGATCATTAAAATGTTCAGGTTTATTTGTAAGTACTATAGTGCAACTAACCTTAACATAGCCAGGATTATTTGTTGGCACTATAGTGCAATGAGCATTAAAATGTCCATGTGTATTTTTAGGTACTATAGTACAACTATCCTTAACATATCCAGGGTTATTTGTTGGCACTATAGAGCAATAATCAGTAAAACGTCCAGATTTATAATCAGAAACTATAGTGCAACTATCATTGATATATCTGAGTTCCTATGTTGGCACTATAGTGCAACGATCATTAAATTGTACAGGTTTAATTTTAGAAACTATAGTACAACAACCATCATTAATATATCTGAGCGATCATTCTTATTTGTAGGTACTATACTGCAACAATAATGAAAGTGTTCGGGTTTATTTGTAGGTACTATAAGTCAACTATCATAAACATGTCTGAGAGTATTTGTAAGAAATATAACCATCATAATAATGTCCAGGTTTATTCGTAGGTACTATATTGCTGCCATCATTAACATGTCCGGGTTTATTTGTAGGTACTACAATGCAACGATCATTAAAATATCCGGGTTTGTTTGCAGGTGCTATATAGAGCTACCATCATTTAAAGCGAGTGTTAATTTGTAGGTACTATAGTGCTACCACTATTAAAATGTGAGTGTTTGTGTGTATGTACCTATAGTGCAACGATCATTAAAATGTCCGGGTGTATTTGTAGGTTCTATAGTGCTACCATCATTAAAATGTCTGGGTTCATTTGTAGGTCTATAGTGCTACCATCATTAAAATGACCGGGTTTATTTGTAGGCACTATAGTACTACCATTATTAAAATGTCCGGGGTTATTTGCAGGTACTATAGTGTAACAATCATTAAAAGGTCCGGGTTTATTTGTAGGTATTTTAGTGCTACCATTATTAAAATGACCGGGTTTATTTGTAGGTACTTTAGTGCTATCATCATTAAAATGTCCGGGTTTATTTGCAGGTACTATAGTGCTATCATCATTAAAATGTCCAGGTTTATTTGTAGGTACTATAGTGCTATCATCATTAAAATGTCCGGGTTTATTTGTAGGTACTATAGTGTTATCATCATTAAAATGTCCGGGTTTATTTGCAGGTACTATAGTGTAACAATCATTAAAAGGTCCGGATTTATTTGTAGGTATTTTAGTGCTACCATCATTATAGTGTAACAATCATTAAAATGACCGCGTTTATTTGTAGGTACTATATTGCTATCATCATTAAAATGTCCAGGTATATTTGAAGGTACTATAGTGCTATCATCATTAAAATGTCCGGGTTTATTTGTAGGTACTATAGTGCTATCATCATTAAAATGTCCAGGTATATTTGTAGGTACTATAGTGCTATCATCATTAAAAAGTGTATTGGTTTATTTGCAGGTACTATAGTGCTACCATCATTAAAATGTCCGGGTTTAGGGACTCAACCACAGCCATTTGGTTAGCAGCTGGAACTGCATTCATCAACTTTATATTCACCATTGTGGCTTTGTTTGTTGTGGAAAGATGGGGACGAAGAAAGTTAATCCTTGCTAGTTTATTTGGTAAGAAAGTAGTCTCCTTAAGATTAACTGGGTGTTTCAAACATGTTTCCACATTTGTCGTTGATTATGATAACCTCGCCGGCTGGCCTTGCACTACATTGGTGGCAAAGGTTTCACAAAATCGGTTCTAGTAGTCAATGGGTTTAATTTTGCCACTTAAGCAGCAGGCAACTTCTAAAATATTTATTGCTTTGTATCAAACAACCAATTTTTCCAAACATTGCATATTTTTCCTCAAATGTTTTCAAAGTAGACGACGCAAACAATTCTTTATCAGATAGAGGGTTAACGTCATTTCTTGTATCTGCCACCACCACCATACCTTATATTTGACTATCTGTTTATTTCAGGAGTATTCCTGAGTCTTATTGTTCTAGCCATAGGATTCCAGTTAGCAGCCACCCATTCCCCACCCATCACATTTACTGAAGATATTGACTCCCCTTGTAGAACATACAGGTTTAGTAAAATTATTTAATTGTTCGATCTGATTTGATATGATCAGTGTTGTCAGCTTTGAACACATATGAGCATTCCCATAACTTCTAAGTTTTTCACATTGTTCTGATTCAATTGTATACTCGCTGACCAACCGTGCATTAAGCAAAAGTATGTCCCATTTATCACATAGAAATTTGAGGGCAAGTTCTATATATGAAACACTGATGTGGATGTTTCATTGAAACTGTTATGCTCCGATAAAGTCTCATTTACCACATAGCAAGTTGAGGACAAGTTCTATATATGAAACACTGATGTGGGTGTTCCATTGAAACTGTTCTGACAAAGTCCCATTTACGAATCTGAATAATACTAACAGTTTACATGTCCCATTAGAAATGCTCTAGGTAAGCTTATTCTCACTTAGAGATTCATTTTGACGCATCTGCAGCATCATGAGCAGCTTCTGCCTTTGCCACAATGTGTTTAATTTTATTCAGTTGTTTTTAATTTATTTTCAAGATAGTTTTCATATATTTGTCTAGATGTTTTCAAAGAAATCTGCTTCTTCAGATTGTTTGTATGTGAACAAGGGTTTATGAAACTTTCTTGTTTTATTTGACAAACTCTCAAATATATATAATTAAGAATACTGTCCTGCTATAGCTCTTGTATTTGTTTCCAAAACGTGTTCATCTCTGAATTAAATTGAGTATTTCAATTTCCCAGTAGTTACGCTTTATTGGCTTCAGCCATTTTCAAAGCAAAATCCGTTGTCAGTATTTAATATGTCGGGTAAAGGGGATGCATGGATTAGATTTTGGTCGCTCCATGGCATTACTTAATGATAACCCGTTCCCCGCAAACAGACACGTTCTGATGCCTCTGCATAGATAACCTTTTAAAACAAATGTGACAAATTGCAATTTCTCCTATTTCAAAAATGATATCAACTCCATTCAATAATTATACGTTCATTTAAAGAATTGTTCAATGTTTTTGTCTAGATAATCTGAAAGAGTAAATGGAATACATATAATAACTCCACTTCTAGCTTTTAAGAGAACCTACATGTGTTGCCATTCTAACTATAGGCCGATCGTGCATGCTCATACTCGTCCGACTCTTCACTGTTAGTATAAGCAATAAGACACATTTTCGCCTAACGCTACTCAAACCTTTACATTTACAGCATGTGCGAGGACTGCATAGAGAACTTAAAATGTGGTTATTGTTACAATGATTTTGGTAATGGACCAATCAATGGATCTTGTTTGCCTATAGAGGGGGATGATACAAGTCATTCTAAAGGTCAGTGTGCAACAGTCAAACTTGTTTAAACTGGCTTACAAGGGCAAAATAAAACCTGTCGTAAGCAACTTTGCAATGCATTAAATAACCAGCCTTAAGCAGCCTCACATATCAACAAACAAAACTGACAACAAGCAAAACAAACCTGTCTGAAGAAGTCACACACACACACACCTGACTAAAACAGTGGATAAATAAACAAACAAACCGTATGAAGAAGCCACACACAAACAAACAAACCTGACTTAAGCAGCAGATAAAGTAAACAAACAAACCTTATGAAGAAGTCACAAACACACACACAAACAAACCTGACTTAAGCAGCAGAAAAAGGAAACAAACAAACCTGTATTAAAAAGCCACACAAGGATATAAAAATCTGTACTAAAAAGCCACAAAAGGATATAACTATAATGGAGTGCTCCGCGGAGCACGTGTGTCACCTGCACCTGCTCATTGAAAGTGTGACGAAAAAGTGTGACGGACAGACAGACAGACGGACGGACAGACGCCGGACAAAACAAAATAAATATACAATCCTGTATTAAAAAGCCACACAAGGATATAAAGTCCCTGACTTAAGCAGCAGATAAAGGAAACAAACAAACCTGTATTTAAAAGCCACAAAAGGATATAAAAATCTGTATTATAAAGCCACACAAAGATATAAAAAAATCTGTATTAAAAAGCCACACAAAGATATAAAAATCTGTATTAAAAAGCCACACAAAGATATAAAAAATCTGTATTAAAAAAGCCACACAAAGATATAAAAAACCTGTATTAAAAAGCCACACAAAGATATAAAAAACCTGTATAAAAATTCCACACAAAGATATAAAAACCCTGTATTAAAATGCCACACAAAGATATAAAAATCTGTATTAAAAAGCCACAGAAAGATATAAAAAAAAATGTATTAAAAAGCCACACAAAGATATAAAAAACCTGTATTAAAAAGCCACAAAAAGATATAACAAATCTGTATTAAAAAGCCACACAAGGGTATACAAATCTGTATTAAAAAGTCACACAAAGATTTAACAAATTGTATTAAAAAGTCACACAAAAATATAAAGCCACAGAAAGATGTAAAAACCCTGTATTAAAACGCCACACAAAGATATAAAAACCCTGTATTAAAATGCCACACAAAGATATAAAAACTGTATTAAAAAGCCACACAAAGATATAAACAATATGTATTTAAATAGTCACACAAAGATATAAAAAAAAATGTATTAAAAAGCCACACAAGAATATACAAATCTGTATTAAAAAGCCACACAAAGATATAACAAATCTGTATTAAAAAGCCACACAAAGATATACAAAACTGTATTAAAAAGCCACACAAAGATATAAAAAATCTGTATTAAAAAGCCACACAAGGATATCAAAATATGTATTAAAAAGTCACACAAAGATATAAAAAAAAATCTGTATTAAAAAGCCACACAAGGATATAAATATCTGTATTAAAAAGCCACACAAAGATATAAAAAATCTGTATTAAAACGCCACACAAAGATATAAAAAAACTGTATTAAAAAGCCACACAACGATAAAAAGAAATCTGTATTTAAAAGCCACACAAGGATATAAAAATATGTATTAAAAAGTCACACAAAGATATAAAAAAAATCTGTATTAAAAAGCCACACAAGGATATAAAAATCTGTATTAAAAAGCCACACAAAGATATAAAAAAACCTGTATTCAAAAGTCACACAAAGATATAAAAACCCTGTATTAAAAAGCCACACAAATATATAAAAAATCTGTATTAAAAAGCCACACAAGGATATAAAAAACCTGACTTAAGTTGCAGTTAAAGGAATCAAACAAACCTGACCATGTTGGCTTTTCATTTGCAAATTCTATTGTTCTCAAATTGTTTTAAAATCTTGAGGTCTCATATGTTTCTGTATCTAGAAAAGTGTAAACCAAACGTTTTCTCTGATACAGACGACTTCGAAAAGCGTGTGGAAAAAAGAGACATTTATCAAAATGAGCACTTTCTCCATATCCTGCAATGTCTTTTCAGTCTGTGTCAAAAATAAATGTTCAATGTTTTAGGTGTTACAATATATGAATAAAAGGGTATTGTTCTCTTTCAGATGGTAGATGTAATGCAACAACAGGAGATGAAACAGATCTGATATTTGCTTATCAATACTGTCCTACGGACTATTCGTGGATGGGTGTTATGGGACTGGGTCTCTATCTCATGGCTTTTGCTCCCGGTTTGTACACAGTTTTTGTTATGAGACCATTTCTGTCAGCTTTTCATTGCAGATAACATATTAAAAGGAAATTGTGATGAAAGGAGAAAATGCTCTATATGTATGGCAATAATTTTTATCTTTATCTTAAAGTCTGGTTTATAATATGTCACACAATATACCACATTTCCCCCCACTTGTGTTTAAAGTACACGACCCTTATAATATCACTTCAAGGAACCAGTTAAAAGTTGGTTAATTTTAAAATCTTTCACAGCCATGCAGATTTTGCTATTAACAATTGATAGTAATTACCAAATTCCAGCACACTTTGAAAACAAAGCAGTTTTTGCTATAATTAAGTGGAATTCAATCCATATTCTGTATCTTAATCAATTACTGTTTTACATTATTGATTTACCTGATATGGAACCTCAGTTTCGGTTTCAAAATGAGTCCTCTACCTCAAATAAAGCTATGACATTTTATTTTATTTTGTATAACAGAACATTTTCTCCCAAATAACTTTTTTCAGTTGTTATAATTCACAGGAATCAATAAACACTGTTATGTAATCGAGTCAAGTTTAGGGGTAACGCTGCGTTCGGTTAACCTTGAGCATGTCGAAATTGTTGATTTGTTATTATTCACAGGAATGGGACCTTTACCATGGTCTGGGTAACGATGGGGTTTGTTAAACTTGAGTATGTATAATTTGTTGATTTGATATCATTCACAGGTATGGGACCTATGCCTTGGACCATTAACTCTGAGATATACCCTCTCTGGGCCCGGAGTACGGGGAACTCCCTCGCCACAGCAACAAACTGGTTGTGTAATTTACTGGTATCCATGACATTCCTTACTCTAACAGAGACTATTACCAAATATGGTAAGTAGAACCTTTTGTTAAAGTCTTTAAAACATTTAGGGATTATGATAATCGATTGTTTTTAGTAAATACTAAAATAGATTGATGCGAATCGCCTCTAGAGACTTTTAAAATGTCTTATTGTACATCTGCATATAGCGAAGAATCGGGTGAGCCACGCTGTCCCCTCGTTGTATTCCGGTTGTGACACACTTTAAAGGTGACAGTGAATATCATAGTCGGTTTATGTCTCGGTGTATCCACGCTGTCACCTCGTTGTCGCTACGTTGTTCCACACTGACCTTCGTTATGCCTCTTACAGCGTATCATAGCGTGACACAGCGTGGCATAACGCGAGGCCACAACGTAGCATAGCTCAGCATTACGTATCAGCAAACGCAACAGAACGTATCAACCGGCGGGACGCGCTATATTCACGTTCTATTACGTTTCTGCTACGTGTCTGCTTCGTTATACTACGCTGTACCACGCTCTCGCCACGTTGTAGTACGTTGTGGGGAAACGTGAGCGAATTTTGAACATGTCCAAAAATAAAATTTCCACTTCACATTTTGTCACGTTTGATCACTTTTTGTCACGTTTTATTCACGTTGCAGGGGCGTGCTGGCTGTTTTTTTGGGATAGTTTTAATACATGGAGGTTGTTTTCTATTACAGGGACGTACTGGCTGTTTGTTGGAATAGCGTTCCTTGGTTTAATATTCATGTACTTTACAGTCCCGGAGACAAAGGGAGTTAAACTGGAGGAAGTCGAGACTTTGTTCGCTGAACCTTTGTGCCAGTGTTCAAAGTCACAATATAAACTTGATGATGAAGATCGGTCGTGATATACGAGTAATCATTACGATATCCAGATTATATGAATAAACATATTTTCAGCAATGTCCCTTTATCCTTTATGTGCAAAGGTGTTAGTTTCAAACATCATTGTAAATCAGGCCCGAAACTTTGGGAGGAAATGATCTCCGTGCTCTGAAATGTTCCAAATAAGACTTACAATTGGTCAACCTGTAGAATAAAATTGCTTCTGACCAACCAGATACGTCTACAGGGGCGTAGCTCCCTTTAGGCACTGTAGGCACGTGCCTACACATTTTTTCTCAAAATTCCCCAAAATGCAGCTGCGGCGATAGACATCTGCGTAATGTATCGACCAGATCAGCCTGCGCTGTCCGCGCAGACTGATCCAGCCGACACATTGCGTCTTTGGGGGATAGATGTATAGAGTAGTTATTTCTGAAACAGAAAATCCACAGGAGGCGAAAAGTGTCTATCCGGGTAGGCCTGTGTGGCATCCTTAGGCTGATCCGAGTCGATACTTTACGCAGAGATTGATTATTGCAAAGCTGCGCCCTGGTCTAAGTGCAGAGTATAGTTTTATAGTATTTGAGCCTGGATTCCAGATTAAGGTGAATGAGTTGCGATAGTTAAAATATTGCCTGATATAGATGCTATTTGACCTCTGACCCAATTCAAAGAAAAAAAGTGTCCTGTCGATATCTCCTATTTTGCTGCCCCTTAAATTACCAACTTGCCACATACTTAAAAAGAGTCACTCTGACCTTAACCTCTGACCCCATTCAAAGAAAATTATATTACGGGCCATAGTTCCTATATATGTGCACACGAACCTCGAGTTACTAGCTATGACATGAAGATGTACCTTTGGAAGTGGTGTGTTGCATACCAAAATCAAGTTACTGTGACCTTGATCCTATTTTAAGAAAAAAGCTTGTCAGTGTCATATCTCCTTAGCTATTGCACCTAAAATTACAACAAATGTATAAAATTGCAACGGATGGAAGACAGTGTGTCGTTGACTGTATTTACGTTGCTGAGATTTGGATATTTGACCCAATTTACAGAAAAGACTTGCCCTTGACATATTTCCTTGACTTTTTAACAAAGATCTTCCAAGAGAGTTGATGCGTTTGGGAAGATTGTTATCATATTTCATAATCACTGTTACCTTGACCTTAGTCCAATCACCCCATTTAAAATGTAATCCTGTATTGGCTTTATCTCCTGCACTGGTATGCCTATACAAAATTAAACTTGAGAAGAGGATGTGTCACATACCATACTAACCGTCTCCGACATACAGGTGCTTTCTGGCGCCTCTGCCGAAGACGACTTTTGAAATCATTGTGCAATTTCTCCATTTGCCAAAAGGATACTAACTCTATTCTTTTATATAGAGCTTTTCTTTCAAAGTCGTCTGCTGCAGATGTATTGTATGTGGAAAAGGGTTAATCAGGCATCACATCTATATCAGCCTATACAACTGCTATACAGTTTACGGTCTGGTTTAGATGACATTGTGTTGTGTCCTAAAATACCGTTGACACCTTCTCCTGGTGGAGGACTATGGATTATGGTATTCGCTTTTTAAAAAAAGTTTGAATCAAATGTATTCTTCTAATTTCCCAGACTTAACTTTTTTTTCATCCTATAATTTCAAAGCAGACGACCCTTAAGACTTTAAAAAATCTCCATGTTTCACAATTTCCGTTAGCTTCTAATATCAGTTTAGTCTGTTCAGTACACTATTATCTATCTATGGTATATATTTTGTAACATAACAACTAGAGGTAAATACTAATAATTGTATTTAGTGGGGAGAAACTATATATATACTGTTTATATTATGGGCCGGTGGCCTAAATATTTGAATAAAAAATGTGAATCTTGAAATAACAGATGCAAGGATAAGAGCCCTTCTGTGGGAAAAGGTACACGTTGACATTTCTGTCCTGTGTAGGTTCAGATCACCCTGTCCATCACAACCTACACTAGTCTACAAAAACTTCTTATATACAAATCTTAGTTATACGTGAACATTGTAGATCTTGTCCATCACAACCTACACTAGTTGACAGAAGCTTCTTATAAACAAATCTTAGTTATACGTGAACATTGTAGATCTTGTCCATCACAACTTACACTAGTCGACAGAAGCTTCTTATAAACAAATCTTAGTTATACGTGAACAATGTAGATCTTGCCCATCACAACCTACACTAGTCTAGAGAAGCTTCTTATAAACAAATCTTAGTTATACGTGAACATTGTAGATCTTGCCCATCACAACCTACACTAGTCTACAGAAGCTTCTTATAAACAAATCTTAGTTATACGTGAACATTGTAGATCTTGTCCATCACAGCCTACACTAGTCTACAGAAGCTTCTTATAAACAAATCTTAGTTATACGTGAATAATGTAGATCTTGTGCATCACAGCCTGCACTAGTCTACAGAAGCTTCTTATAAACAAATCTTAGTTATACGTGAACAATGTAGATCTTGCCCATCACAACCTACACTAGTTGACAGAAGCTTCTTCTAAACAAATCTTAGTTATACGTGAACATTGTAGATCTTGTCCATCACAGGCTACACTAGTTGACAGAAGCTTCTTATAAACAAATCTTAGTTATACGTGAACATTGTGGATCTTGTCCATCACAACCTACACTAGTTGACAGAAGCTTCTTATAAACACATCTTAGTTATACGTGAACATTGTAGATCTTGTCCATCACAACCTACACTAGTCGATAGAAGCTTCTTATAAACAAATCTTAGTTATACGTGAACATTGTAGATCTTGTCCATCACAACCTACACTAGTCGATAGAAGCTTCTTATAAACAAATCTTAGTTATACGTGAACATTGTAGATCTTGTCCATCACAGCCTACACTAGTCGATAGAAGCTTCTTATAAACACATCTTAGTTATACGTGAACATTGTGTATCTTGTCCATCACAGCCTACACTAGTCGACAGAAGCTTTTTATAAACAAATTTTAGTTATACGTGAACATTGTAGATATTGTCCGTCACAGCCTACACTAGTCGACAGAAGCTTCTTATAAACAAATCTTAGTTATACGTAAACATTGTAGATCTGGTCCATCACAACCTACACTAGTCGACAGAAGCTTCTTATAAACAAATCTTAGTAGTTAGACGTGAACAATGTAGATCTTGCCCATCACAGCCTACACTAGTTGATAGAAGCTTCTTATAAACAAATCTTAGTTATACGTGAACATTGTAGATCTTGATCGGGATCTACACTGTTAACAAAAGTAAACTTGTACCCTTTCGCACGGACGGCTTCACATAATTGAAGACTTTGTTAAATTTATAAAAAAGAAAACATATTAGCTTCAATTGTATTATACCCCCTCCCCTCCTTCAAAAAGGGTTTGAATCCCCCCTGTCCATCCGTCTGTCCGTGTTACTTGTACAGTACAGCTCACGCGGAAAACGCATTTTCCGCGAGCAACAGCGGACAATGTGTTTGGTCCATCAAGATAGGCGACCGCGATTTGATTTTCTTTACCACCGCGGACGAAACAAGATAGTCCCAGGTCTTAATAAAACGGATAAACGGATAAGCTTTTTCTCGCCGTTTTGCTGGGAGTTTTTTAATTTTTAGTTTTGATTTCATTACAGCATGAATAAATGTTGTTGAAAAGGACAATGATTATAAATCAGTGCTAACGATAAAGCAGCATTTATGCGTAACAACTCAATTTATTAAAATTCGTCAATACAATTTCCCTAAACTCGATGTATTCTGCAAACAATACAATACGTGATAATAATACTGTCAAGACAACTTCGACTGTTAATTCTGCCTGAAAGGAGGTTTTGAGGCGAATCTTTATTTATTACAATTCAACAAACCTGATTTTTAAATTTCAAATTATTCCAGAATACGCCTATCTAATCCCACCAAAAAAGATTATAGAATCATTTTCCATGAATGACCTACATATTGGTCGGTGAGTTAGATTCAACTATGAAAAGGCCGACACTTTGAAGTTACCGAAATGACATGGCACCTGTTCTTATGTATTCACTTTTCATTGACACCTTGGGTATAATGAACTACCTAAACTGTTGCTAAAGGATCAATCCATATTACTTAATATTTAGTTAACAAGAGAAAGTTGATGCAACGCATCAATGTCGCCGTAAATCCATACTGCAGTTAGGCATAACACTTACATTATAGTAGTTGAAAAAAACAGTTCTCAACTGAAGGGCATATTGGAACATCAGGGGTGGGGTCAAGAGAAAATGTATCATAACTTGCATTTTTTTGTAAACGAAGTGAATGTCCTTCATTGAAATATAATTGATACATTTCATTGTTTATGATAAATCTCCATTCTAAGGTAGGCCGACCATACACACAGCTAACTAATCATAAACAGGAAATGAGTAATCTTGCCAATCATAAGTCTACTCATGTTTTAAAATTATATAACGATGAGCGCCCTTGTGTCAATGATGAATAACAATATGCAGATCGCAAGAAAAATTCGTGAAGGGAATCTAATGACACTGTAAAAAAGTGGGGCTTGATGTAACAGTAAATCAAGTAGTCTTTCATGAAGGTAAAAGTATAACACAACACGTGTTTATTCTACAAGATCTAAGTTTATTCTGCGAGAAGCCTTTACATAAAGCGGGGTTTCTTGGAGCATGCGCATGGTTAGTAGACTGGCATCTGGACAATACTACATCTCCTTTCTTTTGAAATAAAAATAAAAATGTATTTAACATGAATACGTAAATCAGATATAAAGTATTACATTCAATAAACATATAAGGAAATATGCGATTCAACATTTGAGTCCAAACTGGTTATGAAAATCGTTAATCCAGATGTGCTGCTAAGTGTGTGTTTATTATGTCTATACACACGACTAAACGTCTTATCAACCTTTATTTGATCCATTGATTATCATTGAATAACTGGTTGGATTTAATTTCTCGACCACTGCGCGTGTGGTAAGGTGTATTGTTACAGTCACTTGTAGGTGAACTTTGGGAGTGACTTGTGCTCAGGGGTTCCATACGGGGTAAGTGGACGGGTTTATAAGAAATCTGGGGAATTGACTTTTGGCCAGGGCTTTGCTGCTGCAAGATTGTTGGCATGAATTCCTCATGACTAATGCTTGGACAGATTTCCCGCGTTTTATGCAGGAAACGTCTATTGCGCCTTAAAATCGCGCCCTCTTCAGTCTTGATAAGAAATGACCTTTCTCCGTGCGTTTCTAGAACAACGGCCTGTTTCCATATTTTACCCATTTGCACTCTACATGAATCACCAACATTAAGGATAGGGAGGGGTTTCGAACCTTTATCATAATGTTGTTTTTGGGTAATTTTGCTGTTTTGCATGTACTTTATAGCAGCCTGGTGATTAATTATCTGAGGTTGTAATTGTTTTTCAGTTGTGGGTAAGACGGATTTTAGTCGTCTACCCATCAGCAACTGGGCTGGGGAATATCCGCAATCGAGCGGCGTGTTACGATATTCTAGCATAGGCAAGTAAGGATCAGTTTTGCTTGCCTTGCTTTTCCTAAGTATGCATTTTCCTACAGAGACCATTTTTTCAACGAAACCGTTTGACTGACTATGGCCTGGTGAAGATGTCACGTGCGTGAAATTCCATTCAGTAGCAAACTTAGCGAATTCGTCCGAACTAAACTGAGGTCCGTTGTCGCTTTTCAGTGATTCTACCTGGCCTAACCTGGAAAAGTGTACTTTTAACTTGCGTATCACCGTGATACTTTTTGTGTCCGGTAGCCAGTCTATCTCAAAGTGCTTACTGTAGTAGTCAGCGGTTATTACATAATCTTTACCGTCTAGGGCAAAGAGGTCACAGGCAATGTGCTGCCAAGGTCTTTGGGGCACGTCGTGGGGTTTAAGAGGTTGTTTGGGGTTTGTATTTCTGTGTGTTAAGCATAGATGGCATGCTAACACGTGGTCAGTTATGTCTTTTGTCATTAAAGGCCAAAACATTATATCACGTGCCCGGCTTACCGTCTTATTGACACCCATATGACCGATATGAACTGCTTTTATCATTTCTTGACGCAATGGTTTGGGGATTACTAGTTTTTGACCTCGAAAGATTATGTCATCGCCCACCGACATTTCGTCCCGGTAATTCCAGAACTCTAGCACTGTTGCTGGACAATCAGTTCTCGCATCCGGCCATCCGTCAAGTATAGTCTGTTTCAATATTTGAAACTGGCTGTCATTTTGTGTAGCTGTTCGAACTTGCTGCAATTTGTTGTCACTTACGGGCAGGCTTTTGAGTACCGTATGTATATGTACGTCGAGTCCTTCTGTCAAGTCGGAGTACGTATTATTAACAAAGTTACGTGACAATGTATCGGCAACTGGTATGTTTTTGCCGCTTACATGTACAACTTCTATGTCAAAGTTTTGCAACTGTAGCAGCATTCTTTTTAGTGTGGGAGGTGCACTGCACAGAGGTTTTTTCATTATTGACACAATTGGTTTGTGGTCAGATTCGACAACTGTATGTCGCGCATAACAGAACTGTCTGAAACGTGTCAGTCCAAACAAAATGGCTAACATTTCCTTCTCGATTTGAGCATAGCCAATTTCTGTCTGTGTCAATGTCTTTGAAGCGAAAGCATTCGGTTTTCCGTCTTGGAGGCATGTGACCCCAATGCCCCTAGAACTTGCGTCGACTTGCAGTCGGACTGGTTTCTCGGCATTAAAGTACGCTAGAACTGGGGCTTGTGTGATAGCCGTTTTGACCTTGTCAAAAGCGTCATGTTGTGCACAGTCCCAAATGAATTCTACGTCTTTTTTCAGTAGGTCACGCATAGGGCTCACTATCTGAGATAAATTGGAGTTGAATTTGGTCAGATAGGTAACCATTCCTAACAAGGTTTCTAATTCAGTCCTATTTTGAGGTGATTTCATGGCCAATATTGCTGAAACTTTCTCGGGATCAGGTTTTAATCCGTCCGAACTCAAAATGTGTCCAAAGTACTTTACTTCAGTTGAGCCAATCACACATTTGTCAGGGTTAAACCGTATTCCCTTTTCTCTAGCGCGTGCAAGCACATTTCTGAGATTACTGTCGTGTTCTTGTTGAGTATTTCCGTAAATCAACAAGTCGTCAATTATCGATGTGACACCGGGTAAGTCCTCGAAGAACTCGTCAATTTTCTTTGAGAAAATGTCTTGAGAGCTGCGAATTCCCATAGGTAAACGCAGATATCGGTAGCGTCCAAAAGGGCTATTGAATGTGGTCAGGTATGACGATTCGTCATTCAGTTTAATTGACCAGTATCCTTTTGTGGCGTCCAAAACACTAAAGTACTTAGCGCCAGTCAAGCGTGCTGCTACGTCTTCTATCGTACGCATTGGGTAATGAGGTCTGAGTATGTTGTCATTGAGAGCCTTGGGGTCTAGGCACACTCGCAGATTCCCAGTTGTCGGTTTTTCGACGCATACTAGCGCATTAACCCATTCAGTCGGTTCAGTCACTTTCTGAATAATTTCTTTGTCTACCATTGATTTAAGTTCCTTTTTAAGTCTGTCCTGTAAAGCTACAGGTACCCGTCGTGGGGGACATACGACAGGTACAGCGTCTGGTTTAAGATGCAAAGAACATGTTCCTGGAAATAGACCAATACCTTTGAAAATACCATCGTATTCCGTCAGCACAGTCTGTTTGTCTAGACGCTGATGTTTGTCAATAGCGTAAGTCAGTCTTATCAGGCCAAGGTCAATAGATGTCTGAAGGCTCAGTAATGCGGGAGCTTTACTATCTACAACATAAAAACAGGTGTTGACCGATTTGTCTGCATGCTTGCACGTTAACGTGACCTTTCCAATCACAGGGAGCGGGTCGCCTGTGTAAGACGAAAGCCTACTATCGGGGGGTACCAAGGGGGATTTGCACTTCATTTTGTTATATTGTGAAATTGGTAAAATATCTACTTGGGAACCTGTATCTATTTTGAAAGTAATTGGGAATGAGGATTTGCCCACGGAGAGTGTAAGGGATGCGCAGTCGGGTCGAGAATCAAAATCGTGTACCGTGTATACATAAAAATCCGAATCGTAATCACTTGAATCACTTTTGTCACAGTTGACCTCATGTACTTCGTTCCCGCTGGATCGACACACTGTTTGAAAATGGTTCAGTTTGTTACATCCGTGGCATCGTTTCCCTCTTGCCGGGCATTCACTCTTGAAGTTGTGTAATGTCCCACAGTTTCTACACTTTTGTTTTGTGTTTTCTTGTTCCCAATTCGTTTTTGGCCTTGGTTTCCTGTCCCTAGTGTTATGCCGTTGGTGCCGCTTAACGTTGTGCACCTCGTGTCCGCCTGTACTGCCCATAGCCATTGATGAAAGCTGTTGTTTCGAATATTCGAAGTTTTGTTAGATTTGGACCGCCTTGTCCATTGTTAAAGCTGCACCCTCGTTGATGAGCCGTTCTCTTACTTTCATTGAGTTCGTGCCGAAAACAATTCTATCTCTGATCATTTCGTCTTGGTCATTGAAACTGCACTCTTTTGCACAAAGTCTTAGTCTTGTTAAATATGAGTCAATGGTATCATCGCCCTGTGTCTGATTGTAGAATTTATATCTAGCAAAAATTGGGTTTAGCTTCGGCTTTACAAAAGCTCGATATTTGTCATAGTATGTTTGGATTTTGTTCACGTCTTCTTCGGAAATGTCTGTCCATGTAGAGTGAATGTCTCTGCCCTTATCCCCAATCCATAACAACAGGTACGCGATTTGCTCTACCTCTGATTTTCCTTTCAGAGGACCAGTGATCATTAATTTAACATGTCTCTCGAATTTATCCCATGCGTCAGGTAAATTTGAGGAGTCTTATTCCATCCTCGGAGGTAAAATGCCGTTAAATTCCATATCTATCTTATGCACAAAGACACATTCACGTGAGTTCCTTTAAATCCAACTAACACTTCTGGCACCATGTAAAAAAGTGGGGCTTGATGTAACAGTAAATCAAGTAGTCTTTCATGAAGGTAAAAGTATAACACAACACGTGTTTATTCTACAAGATCTAAGTTTATTCTGCGAGAAGCCTTTACATAAAGCGGGGTTTCTTGGAGCATGCGCATGGTTAGTAGACTGGCATCTGGACAATACTACAGACACATTTAAAATTGTCAAGGACGAAATAATTTTGTACGAAAGACCCGATTCGTTTCTTTTAGCATAGTTGTCGTTCTTTACACTCTCTTCATAGGCAGAGAGAAAGTTTTACAATTATATAATGATGAGCGCCCTTGTGTCAATGATGCATAACAATATGCAGATCATAAGCAAAATGCCTGTAGGAAATCTAATGAGTAATGACACATTTAAAATTGTCAAGGACGAAATAATTGTGTACGAAAGACCCGATTCGTTTCTTCTTCGCATAATTGTCGTTCTTTACACTCTCTTTATAGACAGAGAGTGTTCATTCAAAGTCATTTTTATATTAAAACCAGTGTTATCTCAATTTGTTCTTTCGAACCAAATAAACATTTTAAATCACCTATAATTAACTATTTGTAAGTGAGTGTGAAAAAACGGCTTTCTGCAAAGAAGATTTATCTACGCAGTCGGTATTCGGTAGTCATTTTATCAACATATTTAGCTTAGATACAGTTCATATTTTAGATATATATGGATAAACATTATTAAATGCATTCTTCACAAATCAAGACATCTCTTTGAACATGAAAATAACATTCAGTAAGTTAAAATTGCAATTAAAAGGAGAATTCGACGTGGTTTTTATCTCGATAAAGGTTAATGAAATAGTTGAGGGACTGACTGGCGTGACAGCCATTGTTGACGATATTTTGATCTTTGGTCAAACCAGACAGGAGCATGACTCGAACTAACGAGAAGTTTTAGACAGAGCTCAAGCAAAGGGATTAAGTTTAACCCAGATAAATGTGTAATTGGAGTACAGAAAGTACCTTTCTTTGGTCACATCATTACGTGTGACGAACTGAAACCTGACCCTTCAAATGTCAAGGCTATCAAAGACATACAAATCCAAAAAAGCATACATGATCTTGAAACCTTCTTAGGAATGGTTAATTACTTACAGAAATTTTCTCCAAACCTAGCGGAGATTACTGCTCCTATAAGGGCATTGTTGCAAAAAGACATAGCATATTTATGGGATGACGTACAGACCGATGCATTTGAGAAAACAAAACATGCTATTACTCAAAGCCCGGTTTTAGCATATGTTGACGCCAAGATACCCTTGACATTGAAATATGATGAATCGAAACTCAGTGTTGGTGCTGCAATCATGCATGATTGACGACCGACTGCATATGCATCAAAGACATTGACACCAACACAATCCGGATACGCCAACATAGAGCGTAAAATGTTAGATATTTAGTTTGGATGTAAACGCTTCCATCAATATGTTTATGGAAGAAAGGTTACGGTCAGATCAGACCATAAGCCCCTCTCTGCAATCATGAAAAATCCCGTTTCTGCAGCCCCACCACGTCTGCAGAGAATGATGCGACAGTTTCAAAAATACGACCTTGACGAGTGTTACGGGAGTGGGAAAGATGTTCCCACTTCGGACTTGTTGTCTAGAAGCCCTTCCGATACAGACTCGTTTACTTTTGAAAGTCTATATTTACATGTACATACAGTACTTAAATCCTCACACGTAACATACCGTATACTTAATTTGATCAAAATACATATAAGGATGACAGTCAAATGAAAACTCGCATACAGACTATATCAGAAGGATATGGCCTTTTTCTAGGACAGATTGTCCAAAACAGATTCTAGAATACTGGAATCATAGGGAGGAACTCTCATTTGCAGAAGACCTGATATTCAGAGGTCAAACTATTGTAATCCCAAAGTTATTACGTCATGACATGATCAACTCGGTACATGCTAGCCACATCGGTGTACAGAAAACTGTACAGCGAACGAAAGATGCTTTGTTTTGGCCCGGCATGTGCAAACAAATAACTGAACTCGTTTTACAGCGTAATTTATGTTTGAAACCACCTTTTCGACATGATATGTACCAGACAGATTATTGCATATTTACGTTAGACGGTAAAGACTTTTTGATCACTGTTGATGCATACAGTAACTATTTTGGAATTGACTACTTACCTGACGTGAAAAGTAGTACTGTTATCAGAAAGTTGAAAGTACATTTTGCAAGATTAGGAGTACCTGACAATCAGACATTATGTCTCCATTCTCAAAAGATTGGAATTTTGAACACTCATTTTCGAGTCCTTTAAATCTCCAATCAAATGGACTAGCCGAAAATACAGACTGCAAAACGTTTACTTATAAAAGCAAAGGAACGTGGACTATACCCTTACATGTCTATTTTAGAATACAGAAACTCCCCTCTAGCTATTGGTTACTCACCATCACAATTGCTAATAGGCAAAAGAACAAAATCTATTTTACCAGTAACCAACAAACATTTAGCTCACCAACATGTTTTTAGTAAAAATCTTCACAAAGTTAAACAACACCAAAAGGATAAACAAAAGACTTATTATGACAGAACGTCCAAGTCACTTTCATCCCTTCAGGTAAATGACCCTGTATATATGCAAGTAGGAAAGACGTGGAAACAAGCAAAAGTGACTGATATTTACATCAATAGTTCATATATAGTTCAATGTGAAAATGGTGAACAATATCATCGTAATAGAAAACTACTAAATCCCAAAACAATTTTGTAAAATAATCAAAATCATCCCCATGAATTACAAAATGATCGAGATTCCACAACAAACGAAAAGGATCACATTTTCCCTCAGGAACCCCAAAGCCAAACCCCAATACACGATTCCCAGAATCCTAAAGGTCAAGAAATTCCCACCGACCCTTATCAAACACGATCAGGTCGAGTTGTAAAACCTAACTGCTTTATTTGATGGTTGATGGTAGATATTAAGTAATAACACTGTATGAAAGGTATATGTTTATTCGGCCATTTACAGGTTCCGGAAGTAAGTGTTCGTATTACAAATAGTCTCACAACACTATTGAAAGTAGCATGAACACAGCACTAACAACCTATACATACAAAAGCTCAGAATGGATGAGCACATGAATAAGTGTATACATCGCATCTTATCAGTTGTCAATGTTTATCTCATTGTGTTGCATTGTTAAACCATTCTTTATAATGCAGTATCACTATTGTTTGCATTTGTATTTTCAACACTTGTATGATGCTTTAATTATTAATTATATTGATAACTTGTTAAAATGTTCTGACGTCATGATATGTATAATTCTATCATTGGAAAACAAGGGAGGTGTAACGTATTGCCCGCCAACTGACCAGCTGACCACTGTCTCTGTTTGTAGATGCATGCGGAACCTTGCAGTATATTTCCACTGACTGACAGTCTAAGATAAGCTTTAGTCTAGCTTACACGTTTGTGTTCTTATTTATTTCCTCCATTCACATTTGTGATTTACATAACAACAAACATTACACAGTAATTACATACACTTCCAAAGTGTCTACTTGAATACTCAGTGTGTAGGTCAACGATAAGGGCTGCGTCTAGCGCGCAGGGATCTTTAGACAGTCAGCGTTGGCATCATTTACATGTAAATTGGCGCACAACTATTGGGATTGCACGTCCAGTTAGTTTAGTGTCAGAAGAAGCTTTTAAGTATATATACAAGAGCATTTCATGGAATGTGTTGCATTCGAAAGTCATATAATAAGTAAGAACATGGAAGGACAAACAAATATACACACTCCAAGAACAGCATGCTTAGGTTATGTTAATTGTGCAATGCACATCTGTAGGTCATATTTAGTTACCTAAAAAACAAGTTTAAAATGGATACAATGGACATTAATTGAGACAATGGCTGAACTAAATAAGGAAAAATCGAGATAACTAAAATAAGCAGAGCTATGTACCTTGTATTTTGCCGTTCTGCTGAACACAAGGTATAATTGTGACCACTTTGAAATGAATCTGCCAAACAGAAATAACGTTTTGACCAATCAATGCAAACTGTGACGGACGGACGAATGCACATTCAGACAGACAGCCGGCCGGACGCTGGATAATGCCTCATAGCTTTACAGACAGACAACACATAAAGTATTGATAACAGAAGACTTGTTTCGATGCGACAAAACACGTCTTTTTTTTGAAAACGGTTAACATGTTATGGTTTTTGTAATGTATTTGTTAATTATCACATATAAGCCGGATCTAGCGATTTGCAGTTTAATTGAATCTCCGAAACTGGACCGTAAAACTTATTTAGATTGCATTCTAGTTTATTTGTCAACAGATAAATCTAGGACTAGTTACATATTGACGGATGTTGAGTCTTCAATGTACGCAAATGCAAATACATTAAAATTAAAGTCCAATAATCGCTAGAAGCGCCTCACATATTAAATAAATCTTGACCTCGCGGTTATACCTCGTATGCTGAAATGTATCTTTTATTTGAAGACTTGACTTTTCCTAGTTGGTTCGACATACCAACAGGCAGACAAAAGGAATGATGGAAAAATATATATAAAGTATCAACAGTCATATAATTCATTCAACTCGTTTATTATAGTGAAGTAGCCTGTCCATACACCGGCCAGAAGTGGCTGCTCTGTTACCACATTTCACTGGTTATTTATACTATCAACTTTAAGGAAGTCAGTAAATGATGTATTGGTAAAATGAAATTAATACCCATCTATGTACACAGTATGTAACTTAGCCCCAGAAAATTTCCTCAGAATTGATCAGAACTATAATCTTATCTCTAAATCACCATAAAGTCATTTAGGGGGTATGCATGGCTATTTTCACAGCATGCATGCAACCAATTAATTTCTGACCATCATCTGGTAGCAACTGAAAAGGATTTTCTACCTCATTTTAGAGCGGAGTCATGGGGTGGAGTCATGGAGTGGAGTGGAGTGGAGTGGAGTCTTGGAGTGGGTAAACTACGCCTGTCAAAATGCACAGTGCAGTTACCGTGTCACAGAGAAAGCTAGTTGATTACATCTTTACACATTGAAGGGAAATGTTTTTTGTTATATAGATTAAAGAAAAAAAACTTGATTCATGTTTCAAAGCATTGTTTGAAAAGGAGAAATTGCTCATTGTCATTCATTGCTCTGTTTCCAAATATATTTTAGATATTCGAAAGAAACTAGGTAGCTATAACGGAAACGGCTCAATCCTTTCCCGTTTACAGTCGCTTTTTGATGCTTGTGCAGCAGACAGCATTGCATACATCGCGATAAGAGGATAAATTGATTATCGTGACCAGTTTCCTCTTTTTCCACAAAGGTTTTATCTTTTTTCAATAATTACTGTCCATATTTTCCCCTAGATGTGAGGCAAAATTGCTCGAGTCGTTATCATTCATCTGTTGCATGTTATTCAAAATATGCCTGAAAAGGGGAAAGAGTTTAATAATGTCTGTTTAATATATTAATTATGCAAATATTTAATGTGAAACGGGTTTGAAAGCATTGTGTGAAAAGGAGGAATTGCTCATTGTCAGCAATAGATCCATTTTCCACAATATTTTCAATATTTTATTGCCATAGTATCACGGAAAGGGTTCAGCTATCATGTAAACGATGTTACCCTTTCCCGCTTACAGACGATTTTTGCTGTATGTGCAGCAGACGACATTTGAAAACATCATGTCAAAAGGAAAAATTGCTTAACGTAGGCAATTTCTACTTTTGCCACAATGGTTTCAACTAGTTTCAATAATTAGAATTTGATTTACAGTGATTTACATATTTTCTCTATAAGTATTCTAAGTCGACTGTTGTAGACTTCTTGGGTCACTGCACGGTCGACGTTATCTTACACGAGGGCCAATGAGGTCAATCATAGTTCAGAGAGTGTTGCTCTACTCGTTGGAACTATTTTTTCTCATTATTGCAAGCGGATGAATTTTTGTTATTCGGTCGAACCAATGAAATCATTGTAAACCAGATGGCAAGCCAATCAAAACTCGGCTTTCGTGGACTTTCGCGGATTTATACAATTGTGCGAAGCTTATTTGCAGCCGTAAGTCGACTTTTCGAAAAGCATCTTTATAACTTACTATCGGTAAAAGAAGCACGCTTTGTTTCTCGGAGTAAATATTTTAAAATAATTCACTTATTTCTACGGAATCAAGGTAAATATTATTACATTTAGCTACCACTTTATACTAGCTGCTATCTATTGGACTTATTATGTTAGGATGGAGCCGGATACAAATCCATTTGGTGAAATTTGTTATTTTTCCTTTGTTATTGTCCACGATCTTCAGGCGTGATATTGTGTCGTCACATCCAGATGGCTGCGCCCAATGTGAAGATACAACTATTCGGTCATTCCTTTGTTCGTCGACTACGAGACTTCATTTCAAGAAGTGACACAACTTAGTTTGGACCACCCCTTAGATAGGTCATGTAATACCTTTCATATTTAATTGGGTTATATATGTAACCATATTCATTAGTTCATTCAATTTGTTCTTAAGTTCTTTGTTCATACAAGTCCTACTGCCGTTGGTCTGAAGGCTTATCGGTACCTTGCTCGAAATCATTCAAGTATTTGCTCATCTTCCCTGACATAAATGATATTTTATGTAAAAACATAACATATTTTATGAATGTTTCAGGGTGGTATTGTTACGTCCCCTTAAGCCCGCACAATAACTATAAATAGTTCAAATTACATATGCTAGGCATGTCAACCAATCAAATCATAGTATGACAGTCCCGTGCTTCATTCTTTATAACTTATTATCGGAAATAGAAGCACGCTTTGTTTCTCGGATTTAAACCTCCGCACCCCCTCCTCCACCCACTGAATGTACATATGTTATATATTTCTTTTTTGTTATTTTCTTTTATTTATGCTTGACATATCCTGGAGTCGTTGTTCGGAATCATATTAAACAATGAGGTTGTTTAATACTATTCTTTGTATATGTCTCCTAGATATGTCATGTATATATCTTCATATTTAGTTGGGTTATACATGTATATGCCACCATAATTATTACTTTATGGCATAAATATTTACATTTGTATATCAATAATTATTCACATTTTGACGTGCACAATTAATGTGCGAAACTATGTGAATTTCAACGTTTTGCGTTTGTGATTAAACACTAAATAATTTTTAAAAAAAGTTAAAGTTTGGATTTTAATTTATTTTTTTTCAAGAAGGAGTACAATTTAAACTTACGGGACAAAGGTGAATAACACAATATTCAACGAAACAGCAAATTGAAATGTTGATATAACTCTTTGTTTGAAACAGTGTTTCTATCAGGAAATAATCTGACGTTAGATCTCAATAATTCAGCACTACGTATGTAATAATTTCCGGTATCTTACCGTATTGCATTTAATTAATATAAGGTTCGATCCCCAGTCGCGGCACCTCGGTCATGGTGGAGTGTCCTTGAGCAAGGCACATTTTCTAGCCTAGTACTGGTTTGTTTACCCAGGGATCATGAATAAGTGAACTGTCGCCATGATATAACTGAAATAATGTTGAAAGCGGCGTAAAACCCCAATAAATAAATTAATTAATGAATTAATATAACGTTTGAACGACACTCTACGCCACAACCAACCATGTGGCATTTGCTACACGTGTATATGCAGACCACATTGCGCACCAGCCCAGTATGAGCGTGCTAGCCAGTGTTTGTTTACCGTCATAGATGGAATCATTGTAATAAGTATATGACATACAGTGTACGTTTAGACCGTTTTGTATCTATGAGCAATGCTATTGTTCCGAGGTTGGTTTTCGTAGACTAATGCACTGCAGTGTCGTGTCGTTTTCTACAAGGTTTTCAGTTATATCACGTCGACCGGTACATCAAATCATTTGTGTCATTGCTTTTCTTTCTTGCATCAGTACTCCACTCTTGCGTCAGTACTCCACTCTTGCATCAGTACTCCACATACATTATTTTCGGTTTACTTTCCTACAATACTATATTTGAGCCGTTCCACGAGAAAACCAACATTGTGGACTCTGCGTGAAGTATCGACCCGGATTAACCTAAGCATACCGTGCAGGCTAATCCGGACTGACAATTATTGCCTCTTGTGGATTTTCCGTTTTAGGAATCATTTCTCTATCCCTCTGTTCCGAGGCTGAGACGGAATGTGTCGGCTGATCTGGGTTGATACATTACGCAGATTCTATAATGTTGGTTTTCTTGTGGAACGGCTCGTTTTAGTTCATTAGTGAAAGACAAATGAGTATTTGTCAATAACCAAAACGATTCGACGGTCGAGCCTTTGTTTGGACCAGTTGATTGATAAGATTCCAAGCCGGGATTTGAGCTCAAGACCACTTCATTTAGCTAACCCATGTCGTTACCGGCTGATCTATGGCGGCATGTTTAATTGAGCCTGCACGTGTGTTTTACGCAGCTTTCAACAATTTTACAGTAATATCACGGCGTTTCCTGTATAATTTACTAGTACCACAGGTTCATCAATCCTGATACCAGCCAATCAGTCGACGTGCTTACCCCCGCAACCCTGAGCGCTAAGGAGGGCAGCCATTACTACCATTCTAAAAGTGTTTGGTATTTGCGAAAAGGGTTAAGTTGACTTTTGTGACAATATAGACTAAGATCAGTCCGTTCATCGTTACAATCTGATCAATATCTTCACAGGTCACATATTACTTACTTACGATCTTGTTAGAAGCTAGGGTCACCTTGTGAATATTCTGACAAGACTGACCCTGATGGACCATTTCTGTATAGCAATGCCATATTGTACCTTGTGTCATCTATAGCTATACATCCTGCATATTGAACAGTTGTTGACCAAGGAAATAATACACGTATAGTGACATTTTAAACATGAAAACATGCTAGAGGATAACATTTGTTTTCTTCTTTTTATTTTAGAAAAAGAGCATGAAGTTGTTCGCCATGATGCTGATCGTGATTTTGATCATCTCGATGCTTTCCATTGAGGTTCAAGGGGGTTATGGATATTATTATAGAAGTGGACGCACCAGGGAACAAATGATGTGTGAGTCCAAGTGTCCAAGTGATCATGTATGCAGAGAACTTAAGAAGAACTTTTGGAGATGCGTTTAATCTTACCAGTTTAATTTTGTTTTCTTTAAATAAAGGAACCGTCATTTGTTAGGTAACCCCTCTTTCAAATTAACTTTAAAAGCAATATCAGTTATAGACAATTTCGATAAAGATATATGTGTTGGACATTTATTGATATGTATGTGAAAATGGAGTGGACTCTTCTGTCATTTAGCCGGTTTATGTAGAAAACCAATTTATATCAACACATGCATTTTATTGAAAAGAATTTTTTTTTTCAAGAAGTACACGATCTTAAATTTCAACCCTATTCTGAAACTGAATTGGTAAAATATAACTTCAAAAAGAAAAAGGTCTTTATAATTCAAATATGAATGTGTTATGTGAGTAATTTTTTAGCTCCATTAGCTGAAAGCCAGTCGAGCTTATGTCATAGCGAATTCTCCGTCGTGCGTGCGTGTGTGCGTCAACGTTTTGCTTCAAACGATTTGTTTGGATCCATGCAAAATTCCCCTCCGAAAGTGTCTGGCCGATTTTTTAAATAATTTTGTAGAAATGTTCCTAGGGTAACCCTCCATCAGATTCCTTCAAGACATGTTGAGTGGTCGAAAACTATGACCGCCATGGGGCGGTGCTATTTTGCCGTATATGGCTATAGTTAAAACTTTAAAAATAATCTTCTCCTCCGAAAGTGTCTAGCCGATTTTCAAATAATTATGTAGAAATGTTCCTTTAAAAATATATTTCAAGGTTTTTGGTAATTTGAACCTGTGAATCTTGTGAATATTAATATGTGTGAACATCTTTGAAGAAAAAAAATGTAATTTAGGTTGGGATGCTGTAAGGTTAATTAATGCCTTTCTAGGCCTCTCTTGTAGTTGACTTAAAACATCCTAGAAACAAAAGTAATTGCTTAAAATGATTATTTCCGTCTTTCCATGTTTATACTCTGTATTCACATTTTCCCACATGCCCACACATGATCTGTGTTATGAATACCTTGTGGCTAAATGAAAATATAAATGGGTTATTTCTCCATTTACAACAATGTCTGCTGCAATATTTTTACAAGCCGGATAGTGTTTACAGTTTTCCCCCCTTTTCTTCCTATCAGTGTTAGAGTTGATTCTAGTTTGTTATCTTTTGGCACGATAAAGCTGCAGTTAACAAACAGTCCATCACCCCTACAGAGGAAGAGATAGCATACGACGACAAGCTTTTGACCGTTTTATCGTGAAAGGGTAAATTCGATACAGGGGGAAAAATAAAAAGAATAAATGATAAAAGAATGCTTATCAAACATTGCTTGATTTGGTTTTAACGCCGCTTTAAAAAAAATCAGTAAAATCACGGCGACCAGTTCACCTACTCATGTGTTTCCTGGCTTTCTCACACCAGTAATCCACATAACAATCTTTTCAAGCAACTGGCTGCTTTTCCACATAAACTGTTCGCCCATTGGTGAAAGACGAATGACGATTGTCAAAAGGACTTTTGTCAAACGTCAGAAAGAATGGTAACCGAGCTTGGGTTCGAATTAACATCCCCTGGATTGACATCCCGCGTCACTTCCGTTCTCAAGGAAAACCAACGTTAATGTATCAATTAACATGTTGATAAATACCTGCCTTAACAGTCATACTAATTCATCCAAATGGATACTCATTACTGGTGTACAGAATTGTCTTAAAACTTTCGTTGACTCATTTGCTCGAGTGCGATGGCTGAGCTGGATCAACATTTGAGCCGTTTCACCAGAAAACCAACTTTGTGATCTCTGCGTGACGTATCGAACAGATCAGCCTGCACAGTCCGCGCAGGCTAATCCGGGCCAACACATTCCGTCTCAAGGGAATAGATGTATAGAGTAATGATTCCTGAAACCGAAAATTCACAGGAGGCGAAAAGTGTCTGTCCGGGTTAGCCTGCCCAGTCATGCATAGGTTGATCCGGGTTTAATACTTAACGCAGAGTCCACGATGGTGGTATTTGGTTTTCGCAGAGCGCTGCTCAACCAAATACTTTTGATTGTTTGTTTGGTGTTTTAAGCCGCTTTCGACATTATATCATGGCGTTTCCTGACCAGCGAGTCAATCGTGATGCCAATTCCAACAATCCTCTACCGCTCTACCACTTCACCACCAATGAGGTATAAAGAATAATTGAGCCGTTTCGCGAGATAACCAACATTATGGCCTCTGCGTAATGTCGGGCCGATACATTCCGTCTCAGGGGGCTAGTGGTATAGAGTGGTTTGTTCCCGGAACGTCGACTCGTTCCGCTTAACACCTTTCACTAATCCATGATTAGGGGGTACCTAAAGGGGTATAGAACTATACATACCATAAAACAATTTATTTGATTTTAAGGATACATGCATTAAATGCATTTTAATAAAGAATAACTTTTTAACATCATTAATTAAGTTCATAGTGTAAATTTATCTGGAGGATAGACGGTAATTGATCAGAATAATTACAATTTAAATGCATGTTACAAATGTCCAAATCTGGTAAATAATCTATATCTTCTAAGTCTTCGTCCATGGTCATGGATTTGTCCGTCAGAAAGCTGTCATCAAGAGATGCATCCTCATCCATCTCCTTTTGATTATTTGGGGGAACTGATGTAGGAGGTTCGTACTGTGTTCCCTGATCTACCATCAAAGGTTGTGTCTGTGTGCTGTAAGACCTGACTGGTACAGGCAGCTTTGAAGTCCATTTTACTGGCGTTTGACAACTTCTGTGGCACCATTTCTGAAAAGTTATTGAAATATTTGATTATAACAAGAAAAAGAATTGTATCCATATTCTCATATTCTCAAACTGGAGTGTGGGGGGGGGGGGGGGGGGGGGGCAAGTTGGCAAGGCAAAAAGTTTTAACATTTTAACAGCATAGATGATATGACCTGAAAATCTGAATTGAGCCCGGTAGCTCAGTCAGCAGTGACACGGGCTGTCAATCCAGGGGTTGTGGGTTCGAACCCCAGCTTGGCCAACATTCTTCCAGTCATTGGACAAAAATCAGTGTCCAGCGTCATTCATCTTGCAACAATGGGCTAACAGTCTATGTGGAAAAGAAGCCAGTTACTTTGAAGGATTGTTGTGTGGATTACTGGTGTAAGAAACACATGCATGAGTAGGTGAACTGGCTGCCGTGATATGAATGAATATTGTTGAAACGACGTTAAACCCCAATTAACCATTGTATGTGATCAGAATTTTTCAAAGCTTCAACTATATCATTAAGGAAAAACAGGCCCACTCATTCAGATATTCTACAACTGTTTATATCAAATCTTAATTTCAAAATTTATATTATAATATATATATATATAACATTTTTTTTCCTCAAAGGTTTTCTTAGCAGCCGACTAGAATGCAATAGATCATGGACTTATGGTTGTTATATAAATGAAGGCTGATGAACTTTTGAATTTTGCATTTAAAAGTAAATTTGTATACCTTTTTCCGGTTATTCTTCTCCACTGACTTTAGAATTTCATCCTCTACTAAACACTGCATTGGCTCAATGGTACACAATGGTATTCTTTCCTCATCTGAGATTGATTCACGGCTCTCAGGCAGGGGTGTGCTTGTTACATTTGTGTCATAATCTGTATGGTTTTCTTCTAATATCTGTTTTATTGTCTGGAAAAAATAATTGCTATTACTAGTTATAATGCTCCTCATTTAGCAGACGATTTTTGAAAACAATGTTGGAAAAGAAGAAATTGCTCTCCTTTTGACACAATGTTTTCAACTCTTTTAAATAGTAAAACTCTCATCTATTGAGATTTTTCATGTTTTTGTCGATACCTTTTGAAAGTCGAATGTTCCAGAAATGTTGTATGCGGGATGGGGTAACATACAAATCTTAGTTCAAATGATTTTAATACCTGGTTATAAATGCAATAAAATTTTCATTGAAAACAAATTTTGATTACATTTTCGATGATTAGCAAATAGTAGCTCTACATATTAAAATCACAGCAGTCTTCGTGAAAGTTGGCAGTCCTTCAGTCCTTACTGACAGAAATTCATTCATTCAAATTGTAACTTGAAGATCAGCTCAAGTTTTACAACTAATACATTGTTCAGAATAGCCTATGATACAGGTTAACCCTTTTCCACATACAAGAAATTCGCAGCAGACGACCTTGAAAACGGTATAGCAAAAATCTCATTAAATGAAAGTATAATTATTGTATTGAGTTGGAAATATATGGGGGAAATTGCTCATTATAAGCCATTTCACCCTTTGTCATGTTTTCAAAAGTTGTTTGTATGAGGTTAATAATTATGAAGAATTATAAAGTCATTACATTATACTCAATACAATGTTATGTTACTTAATAAATTTCTTGTAATATAATATATATATTAATGAAGTTTGACCAGGGAAAATAGGGGTTTGAACAGAAGATCCAAATTTGTATAAAACAAATTATTTCTTTATCAAGAAATCTTATTCAAGTGGTATTTTAACCTTTTCCAACACACTGAGGTTTCATCATCCTGTCATGACCTCCATAATTTCATAATTAACATTTATTCCCTTTGTCACAATGTGTTCAATGTTATTCACATTTCACTTGCTTAGGT